>OX457039.1:21112329-21372329 GCA_949752735.1 Lumbricus terrestris | reverse complement strand
TAAATAAACAACGACCGTAGGAGCTGGATTGATGAAAATATTCTGGTTTAAATTGGAGCTGGATTGATGAAAATATTCTTGTTTAAATTGGAGCTGGATTGATGAAAATATTCTTGCTTAAATTGGAGCTGGATTGATAAAAATATTCTTGCTTAAATTGGAGCTGGATTGATGAAAATATTCTTGCTTAAATGGAAGCTGGATTGATGAAAATATTCTTGTTTAAATTGGAGCTGGATTGATGAAAATATTCTTGCTTAAATTGGAGCTGGATTGATGAAAATATTCTTGCTTAAATGGAGGCTGGATTGATGAAAATATTCTTGTTTAAATTGGAGCTAGATTGATGAAAAATTTCTTGCTTAAATTGGAGCTGGATTGATGAAAATATTCTGGTTTAAATAGTTGAAGACGATAAAAGCAATGGTTTCCGCATACGGGGGGGGAATGTCCTAGGGTAGGGGGGAAACGTCCAGGGGGGAAATGTCCGGGGGGGAAATGTCCGTTCCCCCAATAAACTACAGAAATAGGCTACTTGTACAGGAAGGGGAGGCCCGGGGTTAATGTCCTGGGCTAAATGGGGAGGAGGTTGTCCGGGGGGTTTGTCCGGGTTTTTTTGTCCATGGGTAATAAATTTGCCACCGAAGCCGATTCTCATCCGCCGTACGGCCCGTACGTGAAGATCGCTTCGTCGCAATACAGTAATCACCAGGGTCGGATTAAGGCATGTTCAACATGTTCAGCCGAACAGGGGCCACCAGCCCCCCACACTTTAGGGGCCCTCACAAATGCAATAGGAATATTTTTTATCATTGTTTATAATATTGTTATAGCAAAAATGAGCTTAAATCTCCGAACAAATTGTAAATTTATTCGAAAACTACTAATTTCAATTTTTAACATAAGCTATTCAACTTTTGCACATTAATTTTGTGGGGGCCCTTATGGAGTTTCCATTAACAGGCAGGCAGATTGAACTTAAAATCGGAGAGAAATGCTAAGAGCTATAAGTTTTGTTGCTTAGTTAAACACTTATGGTAACACCAGGACCTATTCAGATCGGAACTCACGTGCCATGCAACTCATTATGAAATGGAGTCGTTATGTCTAATAATTAATTATTGCGTACGCTGCGGGCTCAGAATACAATCTGTTTTTACGAATTCAAAACAATCAATCACATAAATTTGTATAGAGTCCATTCAAAGAAATCTACTGAGAGTCACTCCCAACCCAGGCCTGGTCAAAAGGGAAAACCTTTAGAAGACGAAAGAAAGAGCCTGCAGAGTCATGGGGAAGAGAGATGAGATTCACAGGGAGGCTATTCCAGATAGTTAGACCCATTACCAGAAATGCTCTTCACTGCATGGTGACAGTACGCGAAAAAGGGGCAAGGAAGTCTCCACGAGTAACTGAGCGCAGTGAAAGGCGGCCCATGCAGAGATACAGAAGCGGGGGTGAAAAACTCACATTGCTGGGATGGAGCTTGGGCGAGGGTCTACCACTGGAGAAAGCGCGGAAATATTATATGTTAGTTTGTAATAAGTTACAGTGCTACACCATGCAGGGGCTTCTATCCCTATACCTGGCGGGCGCAGCTTGCGCCCAGTGAAAAATAGGGGGGGAATAAGAAGACAGCCAAAATTCACGACGGTTGGGGGGGAAGGTCGGACATGGAGGGCAGCGTTCAATCTAGGCATCACTAAAGGAAGATTGTAAAGGAAGATCCCCCAGAAAATACTTCCCCTCCATATAAATTTGGACAAAATGGTAGGCCTAATAGTTTTTAGCAAAATGTATACACTTTATACACTTTGAGTTTTTAGTTAGGCTACTATCTGCATTTTTGAATTAGGCCTACATGAACTGCTATAACAGCTATAATATACTATAAAAATTTCCTACTACATGATTATAATTATGTTTTTACTATTTTCATAAATAATACAATCATATTATAATTTAAAAAATTAATGTTAATACAAAATACTATTTTGCACAACTACATGGCTTCTCTCCAATATATATTATCTTTCAAATTTCAGACAGTCAAATTTTGTCCTTGAACACTTAGTAATGCAACATCATTATTACGTGGGCTTACAATGTAGGACCTACATTGTATTTTATTGTATTGCATTGTGCTCTAAAAATTTATGTAACGCCTCTCGAGTGCACACTGATCAGAGGCGCAAAACATAATTATGGCTGCCTAATTTTGGCAGCAATTCCTCCACTGAAACAGTAGAGTAATTTTGCTAAGAGGACAGCTTTAAATGCTGAAATTGCAATGCGGAAATCGCAACAATTTCTTATGGGCAGGGGCACATTCTTTCCCCATCCCTTCTCGGCGCTACACATGCTTCGGCGATCGTCTGCTGGATGCTCGTTTGTCCCTCTCCAAACAAACCATTCCCACACTAGAGGAGGGCATGCGCTAGATTGCATTATATTGCATACATAGAGAAAGGCCGGTCCAGAAAAGGGGGGAAGAAAATGGATTGCGCCCGGTTGCTTAGGGGGGATAGAAGCCCCTGACACCATGGTAAATCAGGTCAAATCAGGACAAATGCCCTGGTAAAAAACCTTTGCCCTGCCACGGTCGTTGTCCTGCCACAAGATTGCCAGAAATTTTCTCTGCCAAGAATTTTTTGGGGCATTAAAATCGCTTCTGCACTGTTTGCTTGCACCATGCAGTGCACTGGCTATGCCATGGTCAGAAAAAATGTCTGACCATGAATCACTTTAGTAATAATTATTATTGAGGTGTGAAATATGTAAGCTTATACTCTAACACTAGACTGAAATACTACAACTTACAAAACATGGTGGTCGAGATCGTGAAAATAGAAATATTGAATAGATCTAATAATTATATAGACGAATGCCGAATCGTTGAATAGGTCTACAACAGCTAAGTTTTGTGGGTCATTTTGTCGTCCTTCTATAGGCCTAAGGTTGGGGCCCCCACAATTTTACTGAACAGGCCCCCACATTTGTTAATCCGGCTCTGGTAATCAGGCAGATAGGATACTCGGGCGCGAATACTGTACAATGCGCATGCAATAAAATTATATTTTTTAATGCATCGCATAGCACTTGAGTTCCGGTCAGGTGATGTGGTAAATGTGTTTAATAAGTCAAAATTGATTTGCCTTACTAGCATTTCTGACTGATTTTTTATATGAAAATTAAACAGGGAGCCAGTGCACACGTGTGCGAAAGTTGTGTATAGTGACTATAGTCTCCTGTATTGAAATGAGTAGCCTCGAACAATTATTTCGTTTTTAGTTTTTGCCTCAATATGTTAACACTTAGCAAATAACAATAGGCCTAATTATAAAATATTGAAATTTTGTGGGACCTCTAATGTGTAAGGGCCCTGTTCGGTCGAGCATGTTGAACATGCCTTAACCCTGCCCGATCGGCCCCGATGACATCTCATAATACTATCATTACAATGTGGAAACTGAAAAAGAAAGTGTTATTATTGTAAATATATTAAATTTGTTGAAGTCTTATACCACTTTTATCAGCACTGAAATAGTGGGGCACATCCCCTTCCCCAAATCCCTTCCCTTGCTAGGCGTTACGCGCCTCGGTGATATGACGCTCCCTCAGAAACCTTAATTTCCCTCCCCCTCCCCCGAGGAGGGTCTAGACTCTAGAAACTCTAGAAACTCAAACACTGGCTGCATTCTTTCGTCTCAACTCGCCTCGATGACTGCATGATTAATTCTTATCCCGCTTTAACACTGATTTAGCCTATACATGTACCTTCTGCACGGCTGACCTGCATCGACCGCATTCTACGCTCTGCCTTATTGGGCAAATTATCTGAAATAAGTCATAGCATTTATATTATTTATATTATTACACGTTAGCGTTAGCGAACAGAGAGTAAGGTTGCTCCATCTGTACGGACTGTACCGTATAACCGTCTCAACCAGACCTTGCTCCAACTGATCTAATAATTAATTATTGACCTAACGATCTTCGTCTGCATGCGTCAGGTTTACGGAGTAGTCGCTCTCTGCCTCCCTGTCTCTGCAGCCTGCAGGGAAGGGATTGCCACCAGTCCCGTTCCCCGGTCACCACTACCATGTATCGGCGCGGGTTTCTGGTGGAGGGCGTTTGGTGCGGAATGAACTCCCTCTCTCCGAGTCTCTCGAGTAGCTGCTTCTGCGTTCTGGATCGCTCTTGACACATTTTCTACTCTGGATTTAGACTGGCTTTTGGCCATGCTGCTTTAGTTGAATGCGCCTCTGAGTTGGTTGGCTTGAAGAGGTGCTATATAAATCTCTGATTAGATTAATTGGACATTTTGACGATTTGACGGTTTGAATGCATAGAGGATAATATTATTATCTCGTTATAAAATCCATGTTCAACTGACGAACATTTTCCTTTGAAGACTTGTTGCACTAACCTTCCTCTCAGTCTTTTTGTATTTCATAATAATTATTCAAATTAGGCCAATCTGCATAAAATATCTCTGTGCCAATTATATATTGGACCTATGTAAATGGCTAGCCCAGACTTCTATGTTCTAATTTGAATCTGTATAGACTTTTTGCAAAAGGGCGTGGCCTATGTGGTCGGCCATATTGGTGTACAGCTGTGAACTGTTGTCAACGTAGGCTACACGCCGTTACACGGTGAATTGTTAGTTGATGGAATAAAGTTATCGTCATAGGCCTATTGATCTATCCATAGGCCTATGCCTTAATAGATATATCGGTCTAAACACCATCCAGCCTGGATCGACCCGAATCCCTGAAGCGAATTTCGGCTGGAGCCCAAATCTGCTATAATTAACAAGTAGGCCTAGGTCGATCTATGCTTTTTGCTGCTTCACGGTCTGTAAATGGCTGGGCTTCTTCCAACGTACATAGGGCTGCCAACCGTCCCGGATTCGCCGGGACTGTGCGTCCCGTGTCCCGGACTGATCCCAAATTGTCCCGGAATTTGCTGTTAGGACCCACATTCCACAATATTGTTCTTATTTTGCACACTAAACTTAATAGATTGTTCGATGAATTTGACGTTGTTGGCTGAACATCAAATGTTGGACAGCGCTTGTTTGAAGTTTCAAAACTTTACAAACCTCTGATACTCAGTATAGGCCTAGCATATTTTGTCCTTCGTAGGTCTATATTCTCTCATTCCGTTTTAATGCTTTTTGCGAGAGAGCGTTCAGCATTATGGACGACCAGTTGTCTAACAACCGTAATTAAACCTAGCTGAGCATCGACCTTGTAAAAGCGGAACTGTCAATAGGCCTAAGCATCAATTTTTACATGACATGTGCTATTTTCTACGACTTTGTGACCAGTGTTCTGGAACTGCTTAAATCTCAACAGAAGTAAATCGTTTGGGCTAAGTTCTGCTGTCCCGCAGCCGACCTAATAATTTCATAAATTGACATTAAATTTTGTAATCTGCATGCATGCACGATGTCGCTTATAATTGTGTAGGTTAACTTTCAACATCGCTCGTGCTGGGCTCATAAGTCTGCTTACTCTGGTATACGTAGGCCCAAGTTACTGGAACTTACATTTATTATTTTAAATCCCTTCTTGACGTCAATTCTAATCCTAAATTTAGGCTACTTGTCTTCTGGCAATTTATCTACAAAATTATTAACTAGGCCTACTCTTTTTGTAGATTTTAGGTTAGATCGTATAATTGGACTGACACAGCATTTGTTACATTAGGCCTATTTTGCTTGCGATCGATTGCATGTCTCTGGCTGTAGTTTTTAGCCGCCGATGCTCTTCTCGCGTTAACCTCGACATTCAAGCTCGTGTACTTTGGACTTCTCTAATTGAACCTTTATCTCTGACAGTAAGTTTGCCGCAGATAAAACAGTAAAAACACAGAAAATCATTTTTATAATAAGCGCCATTCGCATACGTATCCAATGTCAACAAGCATTGCCTGCGAACCAATATGGCGCAGGCCATTATGCAAATGAGCCGTTACGTCATTAGGCAAGGGGTGAATAATCTTCAGTAGTCGACAGATTTCATGGTTTGGCGTTCAGACGTCAACACTGCTTAAGGAGATTACTAACACGCTCACAATGGTGAAAATTAAGACTACACCTGTGACAATTGTTTCCAGCGGTTATAAAATATGATAGAATGGGCATTAAATTACATTTATGATAGAGCTAAAGGCCAAAGCTATTAGCAAAAGTTTCCCTATAACTATAGACTAAGAATTTTATGGTATACAATATAACTCCTCGTTAACGCAGTTCTGACCCTAATCTGTCTCTCTCTCCCTTTGTCTCTCTCTCTGTCTATCTCTGTCTCTCTCCCCCCTCTGTCTTTGTCTCTGACTGCCTCTGTCTGTCTGTCTGTCTGTCTGTCTGTCTGTCTGTCTCTCTCTCTCTCTCTCTCTCTCTCTCTCTCTCTCTCTCTCTCTCTCTCTCTCTCTCTCTCTCTCTCTCTCTCTCTCTCTCTTGTAATCCTGCATATATGTGATTGCCATTGAAGGCGTTGATGTATCCTCGTGTTCGTCTCTTGCTGATGGTCGTCGGTCTGGGCTTTGGTCTCATCAACGGAGCGCAGGCTGCTGGAGCAGGAAGGGCTTTCCCAATCGAATCAGAGAACTACGTCATCGACAAGTTTCAAAGCATCAATCCGAATCTGGTATAATCGATTTAAGTGAAATTAGATTTAATTGGCAAAAATTGAAAAAATTGGTCGATCCCGATATTTCTATTCTGTAATTCTTTATATTTTGTTATGTATGATGATGATAGTGATGACTAAGATGTTGATGATGGTGATTATAATTATATCGGTGACGGCTTGCCTCGCTCTTCCGCAGACTCCAGCATTTATTATAGAGGAATTAAAGAGTGCTGATCGCCCATAATATATAGATAGATGTGTGACAGTCAGAATTCAAGGCCATCTTGGTCTCTATTCATTCTACAGTTTATCTTTGGTCGATTAATGAATGTTAGGGCAAGTTGTAATCGTGATGTGTCCTGGTCTGCGGTTGATATGATAATGTTTCGTTTCATTCAAACAGGCCACCCACCAATAATGAGTTTCTACGTAAAGCCATATAGACCAGAACAAGGCCAGGTATTCGCTGCAGCTTTGCATTGTAATGGCGCTAATAAAGGCGAGAATATTAACAATATTTTTCTTAATTACTTCGAAAACATAAAAAGTAGGCAGTAAGGTTGCATGATATAGCAGCAGTAGAGGGTAAAGTCTAATAGAAGACACATTTAACGCTATGCGGGGCCTGTATGACGTCCACTTGTCCTGCTGCTCATTATTCTAAAGCCACACAGCGAATGTAAGGCTGAGATAACTTTATGGGGGTGACAGGTATCAAATCCACATCCTTCTGAGCTTTGTGCCGGTGTCACGAAATAGAGTATCCCCGTATTAATTGTATCCCCCAAATTAAAAAAAGTCGAAAAAGCGTGAATTTTTTGGCAAATTAATTTTCATCTGCTTTGTTTTGAACAATGACACTAATAGGTATGTTTATTCCTACTAGATAATTTGTTTTGCCCTGTTTTTAGAGCACTTAAAACATTTAAAAGACTTAAGAACACTCAGAGTCACTAAATAAATTCTAGTTGCCTTTATCTGAGCATTGCTTAGGACACTTAAAACAATTAGAGTCACTTTAAATTTTGATTAGGTCCTACAGCATAATTTTTTTTATTATGCGCATTTTTCAAAAACGGGAATGAATGGTTTAGGCCTATCTCCCCGGATAGTATAGACCGGTTAATTCCATCCGGAGGGAAAGATTAATTCATCCCCCCCCCCGATAGCTTTCAGAGGGGATACTCCGTTTCGTGTCACCGGCGTGTTACCGACGAACATAATGATGACAACGTCGACAATGCCTATGGTGATAATGGTGATAATGGGTGATGAGCAGTGATTCCGTTAGTGTGCGTCCGTGCGTCCGGGACGCACAAATTTTGACACCGGACGCACAAAAATAAAGGTAGTGCGTCCATGGACGCACTGAAGTTGTGGAAGGACGCACAAATAAATTAACGATGCGTCCATATGGGACTCCAATAAAAAATACCGTGGGGTCCATATATTATGTGTAACTGTCTCAGTTTATACGGTGTATACATTGCGTATGCCTTGAACTAAAAAGAACACACACACTGACTGGTGATGAATAATTTATGCAAAGACATATTTATGAATATTTCATTTCTTTGTTACTGAGTGACGTAGCCCAGTGTGAGAATTGTGGAAAAATAACTGGGGGGGTTGGCCTATGATAAACTTGGAATTGGGGTGTGAAAAACAGAGTTTACTATGGGGCACTAAGAAAGACTGGGGGGTTGAAACCCCCCAAACCCCCCGGCAATTCTCACCCTGACGTAGCCTATACATTATAGCCTACATGTATAATGGGATATATATAGGGCCTATAACCTATATCGTTCCCATGAGCGTTCGATCCTGACTTTAAAAGTAGCCTAATGACCTAATTCGTCGTATATAGATCTTAAAATGAGGAAAATTAAAAGAAAAAGGAAATGCTAAAATAGTTTCTTTGAAAAGTCTAAATTATTGTCGGGAAGATTGGTACCGTACTGGTTATAGGCTAGTGTCCAAAAAATTTCCCTCTTAAGGCCTATTTTGAAATCGATGTCCTTAATTTGTTAGCGACAATTGCATTTTAACTATCTCTCTCAGGCTCTACATTCATTCATTCATTTCAAGAAGTTAAGCCTATATAATATTATATCGTCTCTTCAAGAAGTCCTCTCAGAGGCGCTCTCCAGTCAATATTAATTCAATATGATGCAATCTGATTACGCTCTATAACAACAGCTTTTGCTTCTAAATGGCTGCTACTTTGTTCTCAAAATTTAAAAACTAAAACTTCTACTGAACGTTGACTTATAGGCTATAGGGCCTATGGCCTATTTAACCTCTGAGGCATATAGGCCTATATTTCGTAATAATTTAGCTTACCTCTGGAAACCCCCCCTATAAAAGGCAACCCAGGGCTAAGTCACGGTAGTCACCCTTAAAAAAGGCCATCCTTTTTTGACATGTAAAACTTAAATATTTTCATGGAAAATATCCATGAGATATCGGCCGGATGACTAAAAAAGGTCGTCAGAAATCTTGGCAGATGAAAATGGAAAATTTCCTCCGCAGGGGCTCAGCCCCCCCACAAAAAAAAACTGAAATCCTGGCGCCGCCACTGATGGGACTCCAAAAATGAAAGGGTGTGGAGTCCATGACTCTCATCCATTTGGCGTGGACTCCAACTTTTTGATGTGATGCGTCCATGACTCCAAGAATTCAGAGCTTAACGGAATCACTGGTGATGAGTATGATTATGATTGCAGCAGCAATGCTTCTGCTACTCTAAGTCACCCTTTGCTAGGGAGAAAATATATTGGAATATATAGATTGGTCTAGAACTACGTGAAGGAAGTGTACGGTTTTTACATATCGACCATGCACACATACAGGCACCTGCACATAGGGCAAGAAGGAGCATTTGCATTGAACCTAGAAACTTGACACCAATTTTTCTGACTACTGCTTTTCGGTTTTTATCAAATTTCCTCTCACCAAAGCACTAATGATGCATAAAGTGACACTCAGAAATCTACGCTTAGAACTTAGAACTCTCTATGAAAATTAGTATGTTCTTAATTTTCTGCCTTGCATTTTTAAAGCTCTTGTTAAAATTGTAACCATGACCATTGGGCTTTAACCTCCTGCGGGCGCTTTTGCGAATAGTAGGCTATTCGTTATAGACTTACTTGATTGGAATGATTGAATATCGCTGTAATCAGTGTAATGCAACCTTTTACAACGGCACAAATTCAATAAATTTTACTGATGTAGAGATTTGAAATTGCGTAAGGGGATCTGCTTATTAAGGGGCCGTCCATAAAGTACGTCACGCTATTTTTGACCATTTTTTGACTCCCCTCCCCCTGTCACAAACTGTCACAAATCTCGGACCCCCCCCCCTAAAGTACGTCATGTTGTAGAGTCGAACATTTTTCGTATAGGCTACATATATAGAAACCAGTATGCATGTATTATATAGTCTATATATAAATATATATTCTGGCGGAGTAGGCTACCCCTCCCCATCACCTTGGGCGGAGTGGTGCACTCTCTCTCTCCTGCTTCTCACGACACGAGTGACCTGGGAGGATCGGTGACCTCGACGACCTGGGCGTGCGTGGGGAAGAAAGTCCTACCCTCCCCATCCATCCTGGGCAGAGTGGCCCACCCGTTCGGGCGGGCCAAACCTCGGCGCGGGGAGGAGAAGGCAACTGCATGGAGGGTACCTCGAGGCCAATACATATACGAGCGGCGGAAGAAGGGAGTCGAAGGCTGGACGGCAAGGAGAAGGGAACGAGTAGACTTGCTTGCTGGAAGCCTCGACGGCCTCGAGGGTAGAGGCTGAGCAGGTAGAAACGGTGATGGCGACGATCGAGTAAAGGCAGACGTTGTGACGACGAAGTGCTACGTGGAACAACGGACCGGGATAATAGGCCTGCGTACCCGATACGACGAACCGAGGAGTCGGTACGACGCCTGATCGGCTCTGAAGGGGCAGGAGCCTACCCTCATATCGACCCCATGCGGACTCGCCGACGGAATCTTCCAGAAATTCGCCAAGCTCTCCGTGATATCCACTTCTGAGAAGGGACTGTGTTGCCGACCTTATACTTCACCTTCGTCGATCCATGCATGCAGGATACGTACCACACGCCGCGCCACGATCATCCATGCGGATCGTTGCCTCGTCGCCCTCCCCACGCGCCACTCCGCCGTCCCGGGGGTCCACGGTATTTTGTATTGTGTATTTTTGTTAAATATTGAATTCATAGATAATCTATTGTCGTCATCATGGACGTATGATTCTAACCGAACCTTCTTAAGATTGTTTATACTTTTTGGACTATTAATTTTGAGTTGTTATGCATCGATTGAATAATTTCAGTTTCATTCATCCATCACATCATTCATGAATTCACTCATTCATCCGATCGTTCATTCAGTTGAACTATAAGCTTATACACAATATAATTAATATGCATTTGCAAATTGTCATGGTCCATTTATAATGTAATTTTCCTCTTAATTCCTCATTATAGATCCCGGCTGGTCTGAAGGTAACCCTATAAGGCCATTAAATTAGATAGGACCACAACACGTCACACTTTCGAATTTAAAAAAATAACCATTTACCTAACCCTCTAAACCTTAGGATACTATCCCTAATCCCTCTGATAGTGACGTGTGTCCCTAAACGCTTTGATAGTGACGGGAAATCAACCTTTTATCCCGCCAAGCCGGATTTTAGACACGCCTGGCCGGGCTGGGTCGGATTTTAGGTACTATGAACAAAAGAAATAAAAAAGAATTTTAAAAATAAATGTGTGACGTCACACATGGCCTGACCCCCTCCCCCTGTCACAAACTGTCACACTTTCTTACACCCCCTACCCCCCTGGAGCGTGACGTACTTTATGGACGGCCCCTAACTGGCGTTACCTGTGCAAGCCCGATAATTATAAAATCAAGTTCGCAATAGACAGACTGCTTTTGTTCATTTTGCTGCCAATACAGAATCTGGGGAGGGAGGTCAAACCGCAGAGAAACTTTGATAAAGGTACTCTATTTTATCATACCCCAGAATTTCCACAACCCAAAACTGACATCTCAAATGTTCAAAAGAATTCACAACCCCCATGCACTCATCTGATCACGCGCCTTCCAATGCTAAACGACACCCGCCTGTACAACTCGCTATGCTAACCTGACAATCGAACACCGAGCTTCTTCCGATTACCTTCATTTCGGACAGCCGTCTGAATCGATGCAGCAGCGTTCGTGACCGAGTCATTGTGTGCTCGGTCATTTTTTTCTAGTGACGCCTTGCTAGCTTAGAAATTACAATTACAAAATAGAACTGATAGAAGTATGCTAACTATAGACTTCTTGCCCCTCTGTGCGAGTGCGCATGAGCACCCGCACATAGGGGCAAGAGGATCACTTGCCCCAGTAGGCCCTAAGTTCTACAATTTACACCTATTTTTCACTCGTTTATTATTTTCATTCTATGGGCGCCCCATTCGAGAACCTAATTTTTCACTGGTAGCCTACCTTTTGATTTTTAACTCATTTCTTTACACTAAAGACACAATTCATACTAAAAACTAGCTGGGGTACCCGGCGTTGGCCTGGAAATTTGGGATTCGCCTCGTTCCCGGCCAATTCCTTACTTCCCCACCCTCACTGCTGGCTCCCCAACCGCCTGTTCCCCAACCGTACGCTCCCCACCCCCATCACCCCACCTCACCTCACTCCTCCCAACCCACCCCACCCCATTCCACCCACCCCACACAACCACACCCCACCCCACCCACTCCACTCCAACCCACCCCACCCACCCTTCCTACCCCACCCCACCTCACAGCACCCCACCCCGACAGAGTAGTGAAGGTTTGAGCGAAAAGCTTAAAAAAACTCTGGAAATGCATGCCGGTGAAAAAGCGAAAATTAGGGTTTTCGCCCCCACCCTGACCCCATGGTGGTAGGGATTCGCCAACCTCACTCCACCCACTCAGTCCACCCCAACCCAACCCACCCTACCCACCCTTCCCACCCCACCCCACCGCATCCCCACACCGACACAGTAGTGAAGGTTTGGAGTGAAAAGCTAAGAACTGTGGAAATGCATGCCAGTGAAACAGCGAAAACGAGGGTTTTCGCACCCCACCCTGGCCCCATTGTTGACATTGGTTTATAGGACTACGTGTGCTAGTGTGTGCCATTGAATTCTAGGAATGGGATCGAACTAACTTTCTCACCGATCTGTCCGGTCAATACGCCAACTGTGACAGTATCAGAGCTATTGGCAAAATCCCCATCCTGAGGACGACACCAGAGGGTGACAGCATCGCCGGATATAACGACCACAAAGACGGAACAGGTTTTGATGTCAACGCAGTCAATGTCGATCTCGAGGTAGTCATATACAACTGGACCCACCACAGAGTGCTTCATCATCAGGTTGGACTTCTGTATACTGTAGCCTATCATACGAATGGAAAAGACATAGCACGACCTTATGATTTATTATAATTATCTCTTATTGTAAAACTCTTTGTATGCTCTTGTTAAATTTTATGATTAACCATTTTAACATTACTATTTGCTTTTGTTAACGCACGCACGCTTAGGATTTTGTACGCCTATACACACACATAGCCTAAATGCAGACTATTTACACACATGCACGCTACAGTTATAATCTGTTTGCTGTTGTATTTGATAGATTATGGTGGCCAGACGATTCGGTTGTAGCGTGCGACCAGGATGCAGTGGTAAAGTAGCAGTCAACTGTCTATTCAGTCCTGCAGCTGAAGGGTAAGCAGATCGGCGACGACGTGAGATATATTATGCGGACATTGCCACTAATCATCATTTCGCTTATCTAATTGCTATTTATTCCCACAGCTGGTTTTTATGATTTCCATGTGAAACATTCATTGATTACTCCACGGATATAATTATCTTCAAACAAGTGGCGTAGCTAGCTTTTCGTGGGCCCGTGTGCAGACGTCCCACATGGGCCCCTGTTTGATTGGTAAGGTCGGTGTCTTTCCATTCTTGGCCTCACTTAATAGGCCCTAAATTAGAGGCAAATATTATGATTCATTAGGACCATGATCCACCTCTGCTCAATTTTGTTTGCCCCTGATTTTGGGGTGAGAACTCAGAGGAGTTGAGAGCAATAGGCCTATTAGAATTGTAAAAAAAGACCTGGGTTCAGACTATGATTCACGTGGAGTTTGGTCGTGAAAAGGTAAAAAGAAGACTAAACTAAGCAGCCATATAAGAAAGACTAATGATTTAATCCCATTCAACTCCCTGCAGCAATTCTCACTCCGGTTGAGGGAAATGCCTGTTCTCTACCGTTACCATATCCATCAAACGATCGGAATGCTTGATCAAGTGACAAGTTTGAAGTTTCACACCTCACCTGGTCACCTGGTGCTGTCAGCTCTTGGAGCTCTGGCGACAATCGTGATGTATCCTCTCCAGTGTCTCCTCTCTCTTGTCGACTCTCTTAGCTCCTCCAGGCTCATGCCAGACTTTTCCTGTACCTCGAGCTCATCCAACCATCTCTTCCTTGGTCTTTCGCGTCTCCTCCTGTCCTCCCCGCATGCCGTCATCATCTCTTTTTCCAAACCGTTAGATCTCATCACATGGCCGAAGTAGCTCAATTTCCTCCAAGTTGCTGTTTGCTGCAGTGTCTCCTCCCTCTCTATTCCGAGCTCCCCGCGCACTGATTCGCTAGTTCTCTTCTCCGTCCATGAAATCCCTAGCATCTTTCTCCAAATCCACATCTCGCACGCGTTGATTTTCCTTTCCATATCCCGTGTCTTTGTCCATATCTCGCATCCATATAGGACCACTGGGGAGATCAGTGCTCTTACCATTCTTTTCTTTGTTTCCCTGCTCACGTATTTATCCTTCCAAATCATTCCCAGACCGTTCATTGCCGTTTTTCCCATTGTTACCCTCCGTCTTACTTCCATATCACTTCTTCCCTCCTTCTCTATCATCCCAGGAATGTGAAGCTCGATACTACTTCCATCGTTTCTCCATCCACCTCGAAGTTTTCCCATGTTGCAGTTGTCATAACCTTTGTTTTCTTTACATTGAAGCATAGTCCCGCCTTTTCGCTTTCCTTCCTGACTCGGCCAAGTCGTCCTTCTTACCAGCCAATAATGTCGTATCATCGGCGTATCTCAAGTTATTCAGTATTTTTCCCGCTATCCTTACCCCCTCTGTTGTCTCCTCCAATCCAGCCCTCCTCATAATTCTCTTTCGGCATACAGATTGAACAGGAAAGGGGACAAAATGCACCCCTGCCTCACTCCTTTCCTTATTTAAAATTTCCCTGTGTCTCCATATTCAGTTCTTATTACTGTCTCTTGATCTACATAAAGGCCTTTCAGTAGTTTAACCAGATGCTTCGGAATTCCCATATCGATTAGCGTCCTCCACAGTAGTGTATGGTCTATGCAATCAAACGCCTTGCTGTAGTCTATAAAACACATATATATGCACCTCTTGCCCTTACTCCCTCTGTCTCTCCACAATCCACCTTATTATTATTATTATTATTAATTAAATTTGTAACGCGCGCAATGTCACACCGAAATGTGAATCTGAGGCGCGGATAGTCAGCCGCCAGATGAAGATGCAATTAATTATATTGGCGATATGATCGCGCGTTCCTCGCGCCTTCCTGAATCCCGCTTGGTTGGCTGGTAATTCCCTTTCAATTGTCTTCTCCATTCTTTTGTGGATTATTTTGAGGAGTATTTTTCTCGTGTGCGAAAACATCGCTATCGTTCGATAATTTCCACACTCCCTCGCGTCTCCTTTCTTGAATATTGGTATAAACACTGACCTTTTCCAGTCCTCCGGCCACTCCCCAGTTCTCCAGATTTGATTGCATAGTCTTGTAATAGTCCTCACCATTGCCTCACCTCCCGCTTTTACCAATTCTATAGGTGTTCCGTCATGTCCTGGCGCTTTGTTGTCCTTGAGCTGTTTTATCGCCCACTCCACCTCTGCCTCCATTATCTCTGGTTCGTTTTCAACTTCCTTTATTTTGATGTTTCCTTCTCGACACGTTCGTCCTCCTTGTACAGCTCTTCCGTATACTCTTTCCTTCATCTCCTACTCATCTCCTATTATCTTCCCATCCTTCGTCTTAAGTGAGCCCATTCTAGGGCCTGCTGTCTTCGTTATTTCCTTTATCTTTGCAAACATTTCTTTAGTTCTTCCTTTCTTCCCTTCATCCTCCAGCTCCCTGCACATTTCCTTGAGATGGTTTTCCTTGTCCTCCCTTGCCTACCCTTGGAAGGCCTTATTCAATGTTTTTACCCTATCCCTGTTCCCTTCCTTCTTTGCTTCTCTCCTTTCCATTTCCACCTCAATGGCCTCTTTGGATAGCCATGGGGTAATTTTCCTTGACTTTTTTTACAGCTCATGTCAAGTCTTTACTTCCTGGCCATATCAGCCGTTGGACGTCCTTGCGGCTTTGGTCCTGTGGCTTCATTCGGACCCGAAGCACCCAACTCGTCATTGTGCTCTATCCTAAACGATAGCATTAAGAAAACTTGCAGGCTCGCTCTCACCCTCCGCATAGGAAAACGAACAATCAGAATGAAAATCTTATGCCGGTATGATTCGCAACATGTTCTAAACTTAAAACTATATTGCCCAACTGATATTCTTTATTGTCGTTCACAAACCAACAATAATTTGACCGCCATGACTTCAGATGAAAATTCAAGTTAAAGGCGTTCAGTATTTTGCCTTCCAACAGCACGGCAGTACTGTTGGCAAGCGTCAGAACTCAGTAGGCCTAAAGCAACAAATTGTCTCTTAGTAGTGAGCTTGAAGGGGCGCTATTGAATATGCGAGAAATAAATAAATAAATAAATAGGCCTAATGTAAGTGTGTTCACAGAAACTACATGTGTTACAAAAAATAAGTTGAATTACAAATTAGGGTAGATAATTATTTAGCCTAACAATCTTTGTGGGCCACTGGAGGTCGTGGCCTCGTGGGCCCGTGTGCTTTGCACACATGGTAGCTACGCCACTGCTTCAAACGAACCCTTATCCGTTCCAAGGTAATAAGAGCCAACATCGCATTTTTAAACTAGCTTTTCTAGCAGAACGAAATCGAACATGCGCTGCCTTGCAATTGCATTGTGTTGTTTTGTATCTGACCATTTATAAAGTGCTTCTCGCAGCAAGAGTCATTCAAAAGCGCTCCCATGCATTGCGTGCAACCCGAAAGAAAAGTCAGGTCTTAAGACGAGAGAAAGATGAGGAATAGAAGGACAACCAGACAGGATGACTAAGCAGATGGGGAATTCCATTCCATAGGGAGGGTCATATGTGGGCAAACGATCTGGATTGAGCCTGAGCGGTCGTGACGCTGGAAACAAAGAGGTCACGTTGATCAGAGACATTGATGCCACAGCTGTTTTTTTCACTAGATCTGGGTTTTCAGCCTTCGCCTGGGTTTCTGGGTTTTTTGGGCAAACACTGGGTTTATTTTGGTGAGTTGACATTTTGTATTTGCAACACATGAATATTCTGTGAAATTCAATGTAAAATGGTTGTGATACATATTTTTTCCACTAATTTTAATTTTAAACTCCACAATCAGGTGCTGTTTTATGCCAAACGAATTTATGTCGAGGGAAAACGGCCTCTGCAATGTCTGCATGTTGTCATAGGCACTCGTCAAATCTGGATCCATCCATCCACAATCAAGATCTCACGTTGCCAAATAATTTATAACCTGAAGAATAGCTCTGCGCAGAAATAAACCATTTTGACATCTCAAAATAAGTCAGGTCACTCCTCTCTCCTTGTTAAGCCGTTTTTACATCTATAACGAAATCGCAGGTAGAATACAAGACCCTGCGCGGAGAAGTTCAAAGAAGACTACGGAAAGATAAACAAGCCGATCTTGATGCACTCTGTTGTGAACTTGAAGAGAACGCAAAGCGAGGAAACAGCAGACCGGCTTATCGGACAGTCAGAAATCTCACCAGACCGTTCCAGGCGCGCAAAGACATATCCGGGAAGAAATTAGTTGACCCGATGAAGGTCAATGAACGCTGGAAGGAGTATTGTGAGGGACTTTATACAGGCAATGAAGACGAGATAACGTTCGACATCCCCGAAAGAGAACCGCCACCACTACGTGAAGAAATCGAACGCGCGTTGCTCAAAGCTTCTTTACACAAAGCTTCGGGGCCAGATGGCGTTGCAACCGAGCTCCTTAGATTTGGTGGTGATATGACTCTTACAGCGTTACATAAAATCTGTACTGAGGTCTGGATCTCGGGAGTTTGGCCCGATGACTGGACGCAATCGGTTTTTATCCCTTTACCGAGAAAAGGTGACCTACTTTTTTGTGAGAACTACAGAACCATCGCGTTGGTTTCTCATGCCAGCAAAATTCTCCTCAGAGCGCATCCAAACCAAGCTTGACAATGAACTTGCTCCTGAACAGGCCGGTGTCACGAAATAAAGTCTCCCCCCGAAACAGAGTCTCCCCCTTGCTGATACAGAGTCTCCGGGGGGAGACTCTGTATCGGAACAAAGTCTCCCCCGTTGAAATAGAATCTCCCCCTCTACGATACAAAGTCTCCCCCTATTAAAATTCGCCCCCCTATATTTCCGGACTTGAAGTGTATATTTTCTTAAATAAATGACTTTGTGTCCTTTAGTGGAATTGGGCATTAATAAATTTGAAGTAATAATGAGAATCTTATGAAGTAGGGTAAGTTTAAATGTTTTATACTAATGGGCGTAATTGTAGCATAGTTATAGGCCTAGCCTCACGGGATGTCGGGCCACTTATGTCATTAAGGCGCACCGGAGAGCTTAGACTCAAATAGACTACACACAATACACATGGATCTAATCAATAATTAGTCGTATGCATATTTATTAATTAGATTCATTGGTAGCTTACATAAGTTGCAAGACATCCCAGCGGTGCTATAACTATGCTACAGTTACGCCCATTGGTAGGCCTATAATACATTTAGGTATAGATTGAGCATTCGCATATTACGAATATTAAGATATTCAAATATTCACGAATATTAACCAATATTAAAACTTCCAACGAATATTATAGCCTATTCGTGAAATAATATGTTCTTTCAAGAAATTCTAAATTTATTCTTAATTCGTATTTTGTTATTTATGAAAATGTTTAACTTTTACTGAATAAATTGCAAAAAATTTAGTTAGCCTACGCGTAGGCCTATATCAGTACAGTAAGTGGAAATAACTTTACTAGATCTATTGTTAAAAACTTCAAAGTCTTTGCTGGGTCTGGCCAATATGGCCATGCGCCATTCATATCACATTTGATACTTAATGTCAGTCACTTTGTCTGACTTCTGAGTCCTGACCATCCTCTCCAACTGAAAGAGGCAAAGCCACCGATGGCAGTTGGCAAGTAGCAGCAATAGCAGACCTATTATAGGCTAAATTATAAATAAACTTTGACTGGCTATAATAGTAACTGCAAATTGATAAAGTAGTTTTATATTAGTGTAGCAGGATGAGTAAATGTAAATGCCAACGCAGTAAATAATAGTGCCAGATTACAAGCAAAACTTATCCCGATCTCAGCATATTAAGCGCATTGCATATTTTAATTCAGCCTTGACCTGCATGCGAGTGAATGTCGTAGATGTAGGCCTATGCAGAAGCTTAGCCTAAGGCCCTAAGCTGCTTAATACCGAGTAGCATTGCGGTTTCGCTCGTTCACCTTAATTTGTTAACGAATATTTGCGAATGTTAAGAAATCTCAATCTTCCCGAATATACGAATATTAAAAGCTAAAGTCACGAATAGGCTACTCAATCTATGCATCTCTGTAAGTTAGTAGTCCTGGGCTATTAAATTTTCTCGTCATGGAGCTTCCATTTAAGAAAAGACTATTTTCATCAATCCAACCTCAATTTAAGGAAGAAAGACCTCCATCAGTTCATTCTATTTGAGCAAGAATTCTTGGTAATAAATCACTTTAGCGTTCTAAATTTTTCACCCTTGCATGGATTGACGAAAATAACTCCTGCTAAATACAAGTCGGATTGGTGAAAGTACAAATGTATTTTCACTTTAATATGGTCGATGAGTAGATTCTTGGATCAATTGGAGCTGTAATCATGAAAAATAATTGTTTTTAAAATAGAAGTTAGATCGATCGAAAAAATGAAATTATTTCTCAAAGAGAAGCTGGATTGAGGTCTGAGGAAGAGTATTTATGCCTACTATGGAAGTGGGATTCATGAAAATAGGCTAAAGTCCGTTCCCTAATGATGCAGCGCCAAGAGAATAATTTAGTACGCTAAAGCAATAAATTTTCAAATTATTTTTATTACTCAACTTCTATTTTACCGCAAATAATTTTCAGAAGTCAAAGTTCAGCTTAAGCGATATGTCATAATAGGTTACACAGGATAAAGAATGATAAAATTATGCATCATCCTTTTATATCCTTTCGGAGACTTTCACTGCTAGCAGTATACCGGTAGGCCTATACAATCATGTATGTTGTTGAAATAATTCAATGTTTTCAATACCGTAGTTTAGGCCTACGTCACTATTATAAATTTTGAATAGACCCAGGTATACTATGGTTTCAATCAGGTAGGCCTACTTTAGCTGACATTTGTTAAGACATTTAATGTCTATGGTAAATATGTACCGTGTTGATGAAAATAGTGCTTAGTCAGATATAAATGGATGGGTGAAAAAATTCTTCAATAGCCTATATCAAACATGGATTGATCATTTGAAGCATTTCGTGATTAAATCATGAAAATAATTCTTGATTAAATAGAAGCTTGATTGACGAAAACAATTATTCTTGATGAAATAGAAGTTAGATTTATGGAAAGATTTTTTACTAACCAATAACATTAATAATAATAATAATGTTGTTGATGATGATGATGATGATGATGATGATGATGATGATGATGATCATGACGACGACGATGATGATCATGATGATGATGATGATGATAATAATAATAATAATAATAACTTAAACAATAAAATTTTAAAAAAATATTATGACCATACATCCTGCTTTGAATGACCTGCACTCCCTACGGGAAAAGTTATTGTCTGGGTTTGCTCTTTGTCTACTTTCTGCGTCAAATTGTTTCTCTTAAAATCTTTTCCCCGGTGTTTATGCATCGAGATCGCCTCTGAATAGTTCATACTGAGATAATCGCTCTATAGATGTCCAGGTACGATACGATATTTATTATTCATGATTATTATCATTATTTTTTCTTATTTTGCGGCGATCCATTCATAACTATCATTATTTCTTTTTATTATTATTGTGATTCTGCTTAAATCCATGCTTAGCCCGCCTCCGTTAAGCGAGATGACGTCAACAGCAATGGCGTACGCGCATGCACGTGGTGATATAACGGTGAAAGAGCGCCTTAAGTTTGCGGTAATAATTACCGCATCGAAATTTAAAATATCCGTATCTCGGGTATTAATGTGAGTTATGAGTTGAAAACAGTTTCGTTGACCTACAAATTCGCAAGAGAACGTTTTGCAAATTGTTTGAAAAGAATATTCAAACAGACGGACAACCTTTCAGACATATTTCGGTACAGATAAATATGATGCGACTCTATCAAATCGCGCGTTGAAATAAAGTCTCCCCGGGGGAGACTTTGTTTCGGCAGGGGAGGAAATATTCTCTCCCCCCGGAGACTTTATTTCAGAACAGAGTCTCCGAGGGGCGAATCTATTCTGAAACAGATCCTCCGGGGGGAGAATCTGTTTCGAAATAAAGTCTCCGGGGGGAGACTTTTAGGGGGGAGACTCTGTCACGCGACACCGGCTTCAGACCTAAACGTGGCACGCGAGATCAGATCACGAACCTTCGAATCATCATAGAAAAGGCAAATGAGAGAAACCAGCCTCTCTATTTTTGCTTCATCGACTTTACGAAAGCGTTCGATATGGTGCAATACGGTCAACTATGGTCAGGGCCTATAGGACAGGATTTGGAGGCCTAGGGCCACAACTAATTTTCAAGGCCTCCTCATTCAAGAATCTACCACGAAATTCTAGATCGCTATAAGATCCTGCTCCAATGTCGACATGTCTCATAATATTTGAAGGATTTAAAAGAAACTTATTGGAATTAGATCTATCTGATTCATCATCAATTGCTAAATGCTGTGCAATTACATTTTGGGTTCAAAACTCCATTCTCTGTCACGCTTGTTACAGTCGTCAAAGTCTCTTGAAGGGTAGCAAATATTCCCCCCATGAATTTATTTCTCGAAGATCTTCATGTCTGGCTGAGCCTATAACTATTATCAGGATGTGCAAAGAAATTTGAAATTTTCGTCTTGCTGAAGCAGCTTCCTTTTGTCGAGCCAATTTCTTTCGTTTCTCATGTCCACTTTCGAATGATCTCTTCATCTTTTTGTATGAGATTAAGTTAAAATAATATATATATATATATATATATATAATCTAATAGACTAATAGTTAGGGGGAATATTTGCTATTTTTTCAATAAAATTGACACTGTGGTCAATTTTGTCAAATTGACCGATATTGTTAAAACTATTTTAATGTAGATTAAATATCAATTTCATAAGTTAAAAACAAACCCCCTAATCATGCCCTCGTCGGTCTCGTTCCCCTCGAATTCATCCACCACCCATTCATTTTCTACACTGCCCAAAACTCCAACTCCTGGCTACACCACCGCACTAATTAAGAGACTAAGAAAATTAGAATATGCAGGCCTATAGGCCTATAATGTACTGTGTAGGCTACACTATCCACAGGGTATTGGATAAGAACAATATATATATATAGGCCTATGTATATTCATATTAAAAATTATTTAGGTTCAAGTGTTTGGCTTATGACTACGAGTATTACGAGTTACGATAAATTTGAGACGGTTGAGTGTTGAAAACGTTTCAGTTTTACAACTACAAGATTTATGAAAAATTTGTCTACAGTTTGCAATATTATTTTAACGTAAAGGGCCTCGGAATTTCTGAATTGCAGAATTATTTATTATAAAGAACTCCTTAATTCAGTAAATTCCCATTTCAAGCAATAATTTATTGAAATGGGGAATTACGGAATAAAGGAGTTATTCATTGAAATGTAATGCTATACAAGTTCTAATAATTTCGGGTCGAAATCGTTGACGTTAAAATAATATTGCAAACTGTAGACAAATTTTTCATAAATCTTGTAGTTGTAAAACTGAAACGTTTTCAACACTCAACCGTCTCAAATTTATCGTAACTCGTAATACTCGTAGTCATAAGCCAAACACTTGAACCTAAATAATTTTTAATATGAATAGGCCTATATATAGGCCTATATATATAGTGGGCAGAGCTGTAACTGCTACACAGCGGGTCGCAGGTGGCGGATAGCGAAAAGACCATTAGTACGATGGTCAGCTGCGAAATAAGCAGGCTTGCCTGACGAATAAGCAGTCCCGGACCAAACAGCGGTGGCTCTCATCAGGGCGTGGGTGGGATGTGGTGTGACGACCGCATCCCTATAAAATACCCATTTGTGCTCAAAGACGAGACCATGTTGAGCGAGGGAAGACCGCTATAAGTCTTCGTGTCACCAGGGGCGCTGGGCAGCAGCAGTGCGGGAGAATTGGTCTTTGGCGGAGGAATCTCAACAAGGAGATCAACGGCTTTGACTGACAAAATCAGTTTTCTGTACTGCGGTCAGAAGAGGATTTGGGGCCCACTGACTATTACATCCCCAATGTGAACCATGAGAAAACGACAAATGCGAAAGAAAACTATGGGTGGTGGTTTTGATCCCTCCAGGGAACCGACCACCTTTTGTGCTACTGGAGGAGTGGTGAACACGATCCCGGAGAACTCGACAAGTGATGATACCTCAGACCTAAAACCAGACTCTGGAGGGCAGGGGGTGGATGGTAGTCGGAGGAAGAACCGAGGTCGGACGAACCTACGGCGGGAATTCCGCATGGCTACGTGGAATGTACAGACACTGTTTCAGCCTGGGAAACTGGCGAATGTCATCGATGAAATGAACAGAGGAAAGGTGTCTGTACTGGGTGTTGCGGAGGCCAGATGGACGGGCAGTGGCTTTTTTGTGGGCTCCACTGGAGAGCTGGTGCTGTACTCGGGTGGAGAAAGTCATCAGAGGGGAGTGGCTATCATACTCTCTAAAAGCACCAAGAATGGACTGATGGCCTACAAACCTATATCAGAAAGGATTATATATGCAAGATTAAGGGCATCACCTTTCAATGTCTCAGTTTTTCAGGTCTATGCGCCGACATCGGAGGCTGAGGAATCGATAAGGGAGAGCTTCTACTTGCAGCTGGAACAAGAAATAAGGAGGGCGCCTGGACAGGATATATTAGTGGTAATGGGAGACTTTAACGCCAAGGTTGGTAGAGGTTGGATAAATGAGGATGTGGGCGGTTGTTTCGGACTGGGTGACACAAATGAGGCCGGTGAGGCGCTGATCGACTTCTGCTTGGACAACAACTTGGTTATCACAAACACGCTATTCAAACACCATAAGCGGAGAATATACACGTGGTGTTCACCGGACGGGCTCACTAAAAACCAGATTGACTACATCATGGTGTCGAGAAGATTCCGGAAGTGTGTCCTGAATTCGAGAGCGTACCCTGGGGCTGACTGTGGCTCAGACCATAATTTAGTGGGAATCAACCTGCGGCTGCGGATCCGTAAAGACAACGACACCAAAGAACCCAAGACTTTCTATAACCTCGACAAACTCCAAGACCAGGTTATCAAAGAAGAATATCTGATCGAGATAAACAACAGGTTTGAGACACTGCTGGCGTGTGAAGAGGAGAAGACACCAGATGAGATGTGGGAGAGCATCAAAGGAGCGACGACAGAGGTGGCTGAGGGATGGCTGGGAAGGAATAAAAGGAAAAGGAGCAAGCCATGGATATCCCGCGAAACGCTGGGACTTATTGAGACGAGGAGATCACTAAAAACAGCAAAGAACAGGACAGAGGAGGACCGAAGAGCATATGCTGAGGCAAAAGGAATAGTGCAGAAACAGCTGAGGGAGGACAAAAAGAAATGGCTTCAAGAACAATGCGCTGATATTGAGGACAATATGAGAACAGGAAACACCAAGAGGGCTTTCGACACGATAAAGAAGCTGCGTAGACAGAACCGAGTAACAAGGCAACGGAATATTAAAGATGAAGAAGGCAGATTGCTGACGGATATGGAAAGCATCAAAAAGAGATGGAGCCAGTACACCGAAGGACTGTATAAGAACGACGAGACTGAGGTGGAGGAGGATGATGACACCGCAGCAGTAGATGGTGGAAACACGGAGAGGTTTGCACCTATACTTGTTGATGAGATCAGAGATGCAATCAAAAGGCTACCGAAGGGGAAAGCAACAGGAATTGATAACTTACCAGCGGAATTATGGAAGATAGACAGCGATGTGGTGGCTGAAGCCTTCTGCAGGCTATGTAATCAAATAATTGAGACGGGCGCATGGCCTGTAGAATGGGCTAAGTCCATCTTTGTAACCATCCCAAAAGTCAAGGGTGCTGAAAAATGCGAGGAACATCGAACAATTGCTCTCATTAGTCATGCAAGCAAGATATTACTTAGAGTACTACTTAACAGGATACAGGGAACGGCGGAGGAGGAACTGGCGGATGTGCAGATGGGTTTTCGTCGAGGGGTGGGCACTAGAGATCAAATTTTCAACTTGCGAATCATTATGGAGAAAGCGCGGGAAGCTTCGGTCCCCCTATACATGGCCTTCATTGACTACAAGAAAGCGTTTGATTCGGTAAGCCATCGTAAATTATGGTCGGTGCTGAAAAGGATGGGCATGAGTAGTCACACGGTGGATGCAATCAAGAACCTATACAGCAATCAACAAGCTGCGGTTCGGGTGGACAAAGAATTAACGGAATGGTTTAGGATAGGAAAAGGTGTGAGGCAGGGCTGTCTGGTGTCGCCGCTGTCTTTCAACTGTTACTCAGAGTGCGTGATGCGGGAGTCGGCGGACGAGCTGGGATGGATAGGAGTTACCATAAATGGACGCACAATAAACAACCTGCGTTATGCGGATGACATTGTTCTAATTGCGACGTCAGCAGCAGCACTTCAACAACTGATAGATAGGATAAATGAGGTCTCAAAGGAATACGGTTTGGAAATAAGTATAAAAAAGACAAAAGTTATGGTAGTATCCAAAACGAGAGAAACAATTCAGATCACCTGCAATGGGGAACCTCTAGAACAGGTTGAGGCTTTCCGCTACCTGGGAGCGTTGATAGATGACACTGGAGACGGAAGCCGAGAAATCAGGGCTAGATTGGGGATGGCCCGGACGGCGATGGGGTCACTGGACTGCCTGTGGAAAGATCGTTCGGTCGGAAATGCACTGAAGAGGAGGGTTATGGAGGCGATGGTGTGGTCAGTGGCGTTGTATGGAAGTGAGGCATGGACTCTGAAGGCGGCGGATAGAAGAAGATTGACGGCATTTGAGATGATGACGTATAGAAGAATGATGCAGGTCGACTGGAGGGAACACAGAACAAATGCCTCGATTTTAGCGGAGCTGCGGCCGAAACAGAGACTGCTGGAGAGGGTGCAGAAAAGGAAACTGCGATATTTCGGACACCTGATGAGGGCAGACAACATATCGACACTGCTAATACAAGGACGAATTGAGGGTACCAGAGCACGGGGAAGACCACACATTGGATGGACCACACGTTGGATGGACGATGTCTGTGACTGGACCGGATTACCACCTGTGGACTGTGTCAGACGGGCGCAGGACAGAGAGGAATGGAGGAAGCTGCTGTCGTTGTCTCTGGTCTCCGACCCTCAGAAATGAGGATGGACAGCATCATCATCATATATATATTGTTCTTATCCAATACCCTGTGGATAGTGTAGCCTACACAGTACATTATAGGCCTATAGGCCTGCATATTCTAACTTTCTTAGTCTCTTAATTAGTGCGGTGGTGTAGCCAGGAGTTGGAGTTTTGGGCAGTGTAGAAAATGAATGGGGTGGTGGATGAATTCGAGGGGAACGAGACCGACGAGGGCATGATTAGGGGGTTTGTTTTTAACTTATGAAATTGATATTTAATCTACATTAAAATAGTTTTAACAATATCGGTCAATTTGACAAAATTGACCACAGTGTCAATTTTATTGAAAAAATAGCAAATATTCCCCCTAACTATTAGATTACATATATATATATATATATATATATTATTTTAACTTAATCTCATACCATGGGCGCCCGCAGAAATTTTCGCAGGGGGGAGCAAAATTTTTACGATAGTCACGATTAAATTTTGTAGTAGCAAGAGCTTGAAAATGCAATGCTGCATGGAAATTAGGAATACGCAAATTTCTCAGTTTCATTTTGTGCATAATTTTTAATATGAATAGTTTCCTTAGAAATTTTTTACAAATCAAATAGCAGATCTATGTTAAAAAGTAGTTTCCTAAAGGTGCGCTATATAATTCCATAGAATGAACGAATAACTAAATGAACGAAAAAGGTGTCCGTTTGCAAGGGGCAATTGCTCCTTTAGCTGCTTCTAGAGCGCCACTCGAAAGCCAATCGCAGGGCACCACCAGTTTCACATGTTCTGCATCGAGCCAGAAGCCTATTCCCAAGAGCAGTCAGAAAGAGGTCCGAGTCTGGTAGCCAGAGGGCCAGAGTAACTGTTAATGCGGGTGTCGTTTAGGAAGGTGGAGGATCTGAGGATCAGATGAGTGTGGGTTTCAATTCTTTTTAACAGATCTCTTTGTCAGTTTTGGTTTTAAATCAGGAGGCGTGATAACCAGAGCCAAGTTTATCTACAGTTTGACTTCCCTGGATTCTATACTGGCAACTTGCTAAATGGACCAAATGGAGCCTGGCTTATAGCGGACTTGGTTTATATAATTACAATGCTGGTGAATAGGCAGATCTCCCTGATGAAATTTCAGTGTACTTTGAGAAATTTTCAAATTTTTGCATTAGTATTTAATTTCTTGCAGTTGTGATTAATTGCATTACAGCTGGATTCCACTTAAGTAGGCCATAATCGATAGGCCTGCTGTTTGCATAGGTGCCCACAGGAAAGTTGAAAGCCAATGGTCATTAACATAACATAACATAACATGGGTTTTAAGTGGTTCAGAAGACACTGGGTCTGTGTTAGAACCACTGCAAATTAACCTGGAACATCTAGTAGCCCAATTTTCCTAGTTTCCTTTTAAATGCTGAGACCGTGTCCACCGACACAGTGCTGTCATCCAAGCCGTTCCACATGTCTACAACTCTAGCACTAAAGAATTTCTGTCCCAATGTTCCTCTTGGCTTCTTAAACAATTTGTACCTATGACCCCGAGTTGCTGAAAATTGGGCTACTAGATGTTCCAGGTTAAATCTTTGTTTGGTGCTAATTCAAAGAATTTCTCCCAACCTAGTGCTTCCTTTCCAGTAATGATCTTATATGCTTCAATTAGGTCTCCCCTGCTTCTCCGTCTCTCCAGTGTTGTTAGCCCACACCTCTCCAACCTCTCTTCATAGCTCAAATCTTTGTAGCCCCAAATCATCTTCGTAGCTCTTCTTTGCACTTTCTCCAATTTTTCAATGTCCTGTTTCAGGTATGGGTTCCATGCCTGAATGCAGTATTCCAACTGTGGCCTAACCAGTGATTTATACAACCTCAGTAACGTGTCCTTGTCTCTAGTAACCATTGTCCTTTTTATCATGCCTAATGTTGAATTTGCCTTTTTTGATGCTTCCGCACATTGCCTTGAGGGTTTTGCACTCTTGTGCATAATCACTCCTAAGTCCCTTTCTTCCTCGCTAACCCTCAGTACCTTACCTCCCATTTCATATGCAAACTCCTGGTTTCTTTTCCCCATATGCATCACTGAACACTTTTCCAAATTAAAGAGCATTTGCCAGTCCTGCGACCATCTAAACATTCTTCGTAGATCTTCCTGTAGTATCTCTGCTTCTTCTTCATTACCCACTGCTCTACATAGTTTTGTGTCATCCGCAAACTTAGAAATTTTCGATAGAACCCCATCATCTATGTCATTGATGAAAAGTACAAACAACAGTGGCCCCAACACTGATCCTTGTGGCACTCCACTTAGCACTGCTGCCCACCTAGAATGTTTATTGCCTATTCCCACCTTTTGTCTTCTATCTGAAAGCCAGTTTTGAATCCACTTGAGTACCTGCCCACTAATCCCACATGCTTGCAACTTTTTAATTAGTCTTTTATGGGGTACTTTATCAAATGCCTTTGCAAAGTCTAGGTAAATCACATCCACTGGTTTTCCCTCATCTATCTTCTCAAAGACCTCCTCAAAGAATTCCAACAGATTTGTCAAACACGAACGTCCCTTAGTAAACCCATGCTGACTACCTTTTATAATATCATGTTCCTCCATGTGCTTAACTATGTTATCCTTAACAATTCTCTCCATGACCTTACACGCCACACTGGTTAGACTGACTGGTCTGTAGTTACTTGGTTCACTTCTGTTTCCCTTTTTAAACAATGGCACTATAAGGGCGTCCCTCCATTCTTGTGGAACCTCACCGCTCTGTATCGATTTATTGAAGATCTGTGCCAATGTCTCTCCAATTTCTTCCCTCACTTCATGTAAGAATTTAGGATGTAATTCATCGTTTCCAGGACTCTTGTCTGTTTTTAATCTTTTCAGTTGTTCCACCACATTTTCCCTAGTAAACATTATTTGTGTCAATCTTCCACCGCCATTGTCCAGAAATGCTCGGCTAGGCTCAGGAATGTTCCCTAAGTCCTCCAAAGTAAACACTGAGCTGAAAAATTTATTCAGTACTTCAGTAGCTTCCGTGTCGTCCACAACAACTTCTCTACCGTCCTCTTCCTTTTTTATTGGCCCTACTCTGTCTTTCCTTTTCTGCTTGCTTCTAACATAATTGTAGAAACTCTTGCTGTCCTCTTTTACATTTCTCGACAACTTCTGCTCAAAGATTTTTAGTGCTTCCTTATTTGCTTTATTGCAGATGTTTCTTTTCTTCACATAGTTCATCTTCAATTCCTCGAGTCTTGCTACACTATCACACTCGAGTACATTCTTTGTTTCCTTCTTCAAATTCTGATAATTCTTCCAAGCTTTATTCTTTGCCCTTCTCTTTTTTTGTACCTCACGTGTTACCCACGGCCTCCTCTTGTTGGTTCTTTTGCGCTTCGGTATATTTTCGTCAATAATCTCTCTCATGACTTCATTAAACTTCTTCCAAGCTTCGTTCGCTCCCATTCCACTCACTGCACTTTCTAGTTCCTTTTCCTTCAGCCTGTTCCTCACTAATTCATAGTCTGCTTTAAAGAAATTGGGTTTGCTCATATAGGCTTTCACTTCCTGAGACTGCTGTACATATAGTTCCCATCTTACAACCTGATGGTCACTAGTGTTAAAATGCTCCCCCACACTCACATTCTCTACCATATTTTCATCAGTCGTTATCACTAAGTCCAAAATGTTGTCTCCTCTTGTTGGCTCCATAACATGCTGTTGCATAAAGCAAGCATCAACAAAATCCAAGAACCTCCTATCTTTTTCTCTTTCCCCTTCCAATGTTTCCCAATCAATATGATAGTTGAAATCTCCCATTATCAAGGACGTTTCCTTATTGGCCATTTCCAGTAGCTTGCACATCCCTTGATCAGCTTCCTCTGTGGCATCGGGTACCCTATAGCATACTCCCACAAGCATCTTAGACCTGCTCAGTTGAATTTCACACCAAATACTCTCCTTAAATGTCTCATTGCTCATATCCTGCCTCTCTACTGCATTAATATGGCTCCTAACATACAGTAAAACACCTCCAGCTCCGTGTCCAACTGATTTCTGATTAGCTCGATCCTTTCGAAATAATCTGTATCCATCTAAAGCAAGCTCACTGTCTGCGATTTCCGGCTTTGTCCATGACTCTGCTATTCCAATTATATCAGGTTTCTCATTGTCCACATACAATTCCAGTTCTGCTCTTTTTGCCCTACTAACAATACTCCTAACATTTGCAAACATGCACTTTAAACTTTTACTGCCCCCAATTTCCTTACATCTCCTGTCCTCTCTCCTGCAATTTTCTTTCTTTATCTGCTTTATGTCCTTATTTTTGTGACAGTTAGTGAGCCTACTCTTTACTGCACTAACCGTCTCCCAACCAAGTTTAAAGTCTTCAGCATCATGAAGACTTGCCTCGCCACCATGTCAGCACCTCGAGCATTCAGATGCAGACCATCTCTCGCCAAATACCCACCTCTCCACGGATTGAATTCCACCTCGCAGTACTTAACCTCTTCTTCCTCGCACTTACTCCTCAGTCTCCTGTTCACCTCCACTCGCTTGCTATCTAACGCCTCACTTATGTCCTGCCTTGGCAAAATACCCATCACCACAACTTTACCCTGTCTCTCTGCCTTCAGTCCATGTATCATCTCTTCGTATTTGGACATCATCTCATCTGTCTCATCCATCCGGAGATTATTAGTGCCGACTTGCACAATCAAAGTGTCTTCCTTACTCTTCTCAATTTCCGACTGCATCTGCTCAATTCTTGCGCCTGGCTTACAAACAGTTTCAAAACCAGCCCACTGCTTCTGCAGATTCCTCCCTACTTGCCTCACCATCGAATCTCCTAGCAGCAACACTCTGTCCTTCCTTTCCTTGGGTTCTGCGTTGTGCTGTTTCTGCGCCTTCTTCTGTGCCAGTGACCAACCACTGTTTCCTTGCACCACATCCTCTTGCTCCTTCTTGCTGCTCCCTTTCGCCGCTAACTCTCCCTCCTTCTTCTGGCTACTGGCTATCTCAAGAGCACTCAGGCGCTTCATCATTGCATCTAAGCACTTCGCCATATCCTCCGAACATTTCGTTCCCTCTTCCATACATTTCTCTAAACTGCCCACTTTTAGCTCTAAGCTGCACACTCGCTCACACTTCTTGCATGTGTCGGCCGACTCATCCTCGAAACCATATTTGGTGCCGTACATGCCGCAGCCAGAGCACACAACTAGATCGCTCTTTTTCACCGACATTTTTATCTTTACTCTATTGCTGACCGACCTCAGGAATATAGTAGCTTACTTGCTTACTCTCAACCACGTGTTTCCACTGTTATCACCTAATATCACTCACTTGCGCCTATTCGGGACGCAACACACTTGAATTCCTGATTGTTATAATTCCCAAAACCTTGCACCTCTTGTGTAGGAATTATTTTAATGCCTTACGTTTAATCAAAACAACCGTTTTTGTCCACAAACAAATTTTAAAACAAGAATTTGTGCACTTATCTCCAGCATGTGATCCTTCTCCAAAGACTACAAAGAGTGGTAATTGTAAGAGTTTTTAGAAAGAGCTTGAACATGCAAGGCAGAAAGTTATAAAAGCATGTTTATTTCTATAGAGATCTCTAAATGTGGATTTCTGACTTTCATTGTCTGTATCATTCGTATCAATGGTGCATTAATGCAAAGAAATTTGTTAAAAACCCAAAAGTAGTAGTTAAAAAAATAGGTTTCAATTTTCCAGGGGGGGCAAGTGCCCCCCCTTGCCCCTATGTGCGGGCGCCCATGTCTCATACAAAAAGATGAAGAGATCATTCGAAAGTGGACATGAGAAACGAAAGAAATTGGCTCGACAAAAGGAAGCTGCTTCAGCAAGACGAAAATTTCAAATTTCTTTGCACATCCTGATAATAGTTATAGGCTCAGCCAGACATGAAGATCTTCGAGAAATAAATTCATGGGGGGAATATTTGCTACCCTTCAAGAGACTTTGACGACTGTAACAAGCGTGACAGAGAATGGAGTTTTGAACCCAAAATGTAATTGCACAGCATTTAGCAATTGATAATGAATCAGATAGATCTAATTCCAATAAGTTTCTTTTAAATCCTTCAAATATTATGAGACATGTCGACATTGGAGCAGGATCTTATAGCGATCTAGAATTTCGTGGTAGATTCTTGAATGAGGAGGCCTTGAAAATTAGTTGTGGCCCTAGGCCTCCAAATCCTGTCCTATAGGCCCTGTATATATGTGTGTTTCTTAAAGGTCCCACTATTCATATGCATTATGCCCAGGGCCGGATTAAGGCATGTTCGACATGTTCGGCCGAACAGGAGCCCCACACTTTATGGGGTCCCCACACATGCAATAGGAATCTGTCATCATTGCCAATTATTATAATATTAAAAATGAGTTTAAAATCTATGAAAATATTGTCAAATTATTTTTTTAAACTCACTTTAACATTATGCAGCTTTTGCACATGTGTGGGGTCACTTAGTGTAGTTTTCATTGCCAGGCAGATTGATCTTAAAATCAGTCAGAAATGCTGGTAAGAGCTAGACCTATACGTTTTATTGCTTATTTAAACACTTAATACATCACCTAATAGGAACTCAAGTGCTATTATACTACGCATTAGGAGATGGCGTCATAATAATTTATTGAGTAGGCGTACATGCAGCACGTACTCTATTTTTGTAAAATACAATCAATCGCATAAATATATATACATGTAGAGCTTCTTGAGATTTTTACTCAGAGGCGCTCCCAACGCAGGCGTTATAAAAAAAAGCTCGTAAGAAGACGAAAGAAAGAGCCAGCAGAGTCACGGGAAGCGAGAGAGCCACGGGGAGGCTATTCCATATAACTGCACCCACTACCAAGAATGCTCGTCAGTAGTGTGAGACTGATCGTTTAACCATTGTGGAGGCACCTGATTGGCCAGCGAGGCCACGCCCCTACCATCGACGGATGGCAAGGACGCTAGGCGACCCGTAGCAGTGCCTCCACTCTTCCAACGCCACTCGTTCACCAACATTGGAGCAATAAACATACATTGAAAGCACACACGAGTGTATCACTATAGCCTATCTATACGTCTAGGAAGCTAACGTTATATGGTGTCAGAACTACCATGAGCTACGCGCCACATCTCCGTCCACCGGAGCCGTTGAAGACGTCTGGCGGCGACATTGCCGACAACTGGCGACGTTTTCGTGAACAATGGGAGAACTATGTTGTTGCTGCGGAGTTAGTCGAGGCCAGCCCTCAGAAACAAGCTGCTGTTTTCCTTACGTGTCTGGGCGGCGAGGCATACGATACTTACCGGAACCTCGTTCTGACCGCCGACGATAAAAAAGACGTTGCGAAACTAATAGATGCTTTCGAAACGTTCTGTGTCGGTTCCGTTAACGTAACCTACGAGAGATATGTCTTCTATCAGCGGGTACAAGAAACGAACGAGAGATTTGACACCTTCCTCGGGGACATTCGCCGAATGGCGAAATCGTGCCAGTTCGAGGCGGTGGAAGAGTCTATGCTTCGTGATCGAGTCGTCGTTGGGATTAAGGATGATGCTACCAGGCACAAATTGCTCCAGATTCGCGACCTCACATTGGCGAAATCCATCGACATATGCAAGGCCAGTGAATCAGCCGCACAGCAGCTGCGCTCCATGGCAGCGCAGGACCAGGTGCAGGCGTTACACCGGGCACCCGCGATGCGACAACGCCAATCCCGTCCACTTCCGGATGCGCCCAACGACCAGTACAGCCGCTGCAAATATTGCGGCCGAAGGCACGAACCCCGTCGGGAAAGCTGCCCAGCATACCGTCAGCGGTGCCGGAAGTGTTCGAAGTTATCCCATTTTGAGGCCGTCTGTCAGTCGGCGCCGACTAGAAAGCAGCACAGCCGACCGGAAGTGCACGAACTTGAAGAAGACTCAGACGGAGAACTCCTCACGCTGAATGCTCCCAGCAGCGATCGCTGGCACGTGCGACTGACGGTCGCCGACCGACCAACCCGTTTCCTGTTAGATTCTGGAGCATCCGTGAACCTCTTGCCGTCGACCATCGTCCGCGACATGAACCGGAAGCAGGACATCCGCCAGGCGACCGCAACGCTCCGAATGTTCGACAAGACGGCGCTAAAAACCCTCGGAGTTATAACACTTCCGGTCGAGCACCCGCAAACGCAGCACATACACCACCTCGATTTCTACGTCACGGCCCAGCACGAACAGCCGATCCTGGGTCTCTCAGCGTGCAAAGCACTTCGCCTCCTCCACGTGGACGCAGAAAACCTCTGCACGGTGAACGCGCGCGTCAACTCCCATGCAACCCTGACCGAAGACAACGTCGCGGCCGAATACGCAGATTTGTTCGACGGAACCTTAGGCCTACTGGAAGGCGATGTCCACCTCCAGCTCAACGAGGACGTGCCGCCAGTCCAGTTGCCCCTCCGCCGACTCCCGTTGGGCGTCCGAGACCAGGTGGAAGCGGAGCTCAAACGGTTAGTAGAAACTGACGTCATCACACCCGTGAGCGAATATAGTCCCTGGGTTTCAGCGCTACTCGTCGTCGCGAAACCCGACGCCCGAATCCGCATTTGCATTGATCCAAAGCCCTTAAACAAGGCTCTGTTGCGACAACAATACTACATGCCCACAATCGACGATATACTTCCTCAATTAGCGGGAGCGAAAGTGTTCAGCACGGTCGACGCGAAGGACGGATTTTGGCATTTGCGCCTGGACGAATCCTCATCCCGCCTCACGACGTTCGAAACTCCCTTCGGCAGGTACCGTTGGCTACGTTTGCCTTTTGGTATAAGTCCAAGTCCAGAAATCTTTCAAAGCAGGATACATGCAGCCCTCGCCGGCCTACGGGGGGTTGCCTGCATAGCCGACGATATCCTAATTTATGGATCGGGCGAAAACGAGAACATAGCTCGCGATGACCACGACAAAAATCTGTACGCATTGCTGCAACGCTGCAGAGACAAAGGCATCAAGTTAAATAGAAAAAAACTGCGCCTATATCGCGAGTCAACCCTCTACTGCGGGCATAATCTGACAAGGACAGGACTAAAACCAGACGAACGGAAGCTGCAGGCCATTTCTGCAATGCCACCACCACGTGACCGCGAGGGCGTACTGCGACTCCTTGGCATGGCGACCTACCTAGCCAAGTTCTGCCCACACTTCAGCGAAACAACGGCGCCCATTCGGGCCCTACTCAAGGGCGACAGTGAGTTCTGTTGGCGACCCGAACACCACGGCAAAGCGTTTGATAAGCTGAAAACAATGCTTGTACACGCGCCAGTGCTAGCCTACTTCGACACGAGCAAAGAAATTGTCGTTCAATGCGATGCGAGCCAAGCCGGTTTGGGCGCCATTTTATTACAAGATGGCCGACCGGTAGAGTATGCGTCACGTGCGTTAACAGAGACCGAGCAAAATTATGCCCAAATTGAGAAGGAGCAACTAGCTATAATTTTTGCAATGGAGCGCTTCCATACATACGTGTACGCCCGTCACGTGACAATTCAGACGGACCACAGGCCCCTCCTAGCGATCGCCAAGAAGCCACTATCGTCAGCCCCCAAGCGCCTACAGCGCATGTTATTACGACTACAGCGTTACAATTACACCCTCGTATATACACCAGGCACCGACATCATTCTGGCAGACGCATTATCCCGTGCCTACCCCCCTCTGGCGCCAGGGGAGGCGACACCTGAGTTTCCGGCGGAAATAGCAGCGCTCACAGATCAACAGCAGATGTCAGACCTGACACTGGTAGCATCACAGAAGACCATCACCGCCCTCACCGCGGCCGCTGCGGTTGACGAAGATTACCAGCTGTTGATACGACAGATCAACGTTGGATGGCCATCCTCCACAAATCACCTCCCCACCTCCGTCAAGCTATTCGCCAGCTACTCCGACGAACTCGCTATCAGTGGAGGTCTCGTGTTCAAAGGAAATCGAGTGGTCATACCCCACCCAGCTAGAGCAGACATCCTAAGCCGTCTCCATGCCAGCCACATTGGTGTTAATGGATGTATCCGTCGCGCCCAAGAGTCGGTTTTCTATCCAGGGATAACCGCAGACATCAAAGCCCTGGTGGCCAGATGTGACATCTGCGCCAGGTTCAAATCCGAGACGCAGAAGGAGCCATTAAACTCCCACCCCGCGCCGAGTCGACCATGGGAGAAGGTGGGAGTGGATCTCTTCTACCACCGCGGTAACGACTACCTTCTCACCGTTGATTACCTCTCGGGTTACTTCGAACTTGACCGGGTCCCATCAAAGCGAATCAAAGACATCATTTATGCGCTGAAACAACACTTCGCACGTCATGGGGTCCCGGACGAAATTTTCTCCGACAACTCCCCCTTTGGGTCAGAGGAATTTAGAGCATTTGCTGACAAATGGGAAATCAAGACGCTGACGTCCTCCCCGCGATATCCACAAAGCAACGGAAAGGCGGAGTCAGCTGTCAAAATGGCGAAACGACTTATGACGAAGGCTAGCGAATCAGGGAGAGACCCTTTTCTCGCTTTACTCGACTGGCGAAACACCCCGAGCCAATCAGGGCTCACCCCAACACAAATCATGTTCGGGAGGAGAACGAGAACCCTGCTGCCGGCAGCCACAGCACTGCTGACTCCACCCACAGCCCCCGCGGCGCAGACTGCCTTGGAGGCCGCGAAGAAAAAGCAGGCGTCTTACTACAACAGAGGGGCAAAGACTCGCCCACCCTTCCACGTCGGCCAAACAGTGAGAGCCCGATACGACGAAGGGGATTGGAGGAAGGCAGAAGTGCAAAGAATACTCCCACACCGCTCGTACATGCTTAGGTGGGAAGGAGGGACTACACTCCGACGAACTTCAAGACACATACAGCGCACGTCGGAACAGCCAATCACAGTCAAGACCGAAGTGGACGATGATGACAACACCACAACAAACGACGACCTCCACACCCCTCCACGGTCCAGCAGCCCGGCCGTCGCTACGGCCCATAGCCCGAGAAGCGACACGGCCCAGGACCCAGGACCCAGGGCCCAGGGCCCAGCGGACAAGACCCAGGCAGGATACCGAACCAGGGCTGGACGTCTCACACAAAAGCCAACCAGATATCGCGCAGACGTAGAAGAACTAAACTAAAAGTTCTACACGATTAGGAACTATAGATACTAACTTTAGATAGTAGATATTTGACACTGGAAGGTTACACACATTCCTAGGTAGTTTAGTAAATTAGTAGTTTAGTACCGTAGTGTAGTAGTCATCAGTTTATTAGTTACGCGCAAGAGCAATGTAGTATGTAGGTTTTCTATCTGTTCCGTAAAAGGAAAGATGTGGAGGCACCTGATTGGCCAGCGAGGCCACGCCCCTACCATCGACGGATGGCAAGGACGCTAGGCGACCCGTAGCAGTGCCTCCACTCTTCCAACGCCACTCGTTCACCAACATTGGAGCAATAAACATACATTGAAAGCACACACGAGTGTATCACTATAGCCTATCTATACGTCTAGGAAGCTAACGTTATACTAGACCTATACGTTTTATTGCTTATTTAAACACTTAATACATCACCTAATAGGAACTCAAGTGCTATTATACTACGCATTAGGAGATGGCGTCATAATAATTTATTGAGTAGGCGTACATGCAGCACGTACTCTATTTTTGTAAAATACAATCAATCGCATAAATATATATACATGTAGAGCTTCTTGAGATTTTTACTCAGAGGCGCTCCCAACGCAGGCGTTATAAAAAAAAGCTCGTAAGAAGACGAAAGAAAGAGCCAGCAGAGTCACGGGAAGCGAGAGAGCCACGGGGAGGCTATTCCATATAACTGCACCCACTACCAAGAATGCTCGTCAGTAGTGTGAGACTGATCGTTTAACCATCAATTATGACGTCATCTTAATTAGGTAATCTTAATTAGGTCATCTTAATTAGGTGATCTTAATCAGGACATCTTAATCAGGTCATCTTAATTATGTTAATTAGGTCATCTTAATTAAGTTAATCAGGTCATCTTAATTAGGTAAATTAGATGATCTTAATCCTATCAATTAAACTAATCAGAGTATCTTAATCATATTATACTGATTGGATTATATTATTCATATTAATTATCTAACCCTAATTAGTGCAACAAAGCCCCGGCGAACCCTAATTAGCACTACATGGCCCTCCCGAATCCTCTCCTCTCTCATCATCTCTATCTATCAATCTCCCTTTTCCTCTCTCTCTCCCCCTATATCTCCCTCTCTCTCTCTATATATATATATCTCTCTCTCTCTCCTGACCCTTCCCTTTCGCCCTCTCTCCCTCGCTGCTTCTCTCACCCTCTCCTTCTCTATACCTCTCCAACTATCCCTCTGTCCCTCTCTCTCTCTCACCATCTCTCTCCCACCAATCCCTTTCTCCATCTCTCTCTTCCTTTATCCATCTCTCCCTCTCCCCCTCCTTCTCTCTCCCTCTCCTCTTCTCTCTACCTCCCTCTTCCTCACTCCCTCTCTTCCTCTATCCCTCTTCCCACTCTCTCTCCATCTCTCGCTAACACCTGTCGAAGCTGACAAAGCGCTTTAGAAAGCCTCACACTTGGCTGCGCAGCTCTATATTGTTGGTAATTATAGGCTCTTTGATCGCTTTGATGTGAATAGACGAGGAATAACGCCTGCGGAAGCGGCCGGTGTCGCGTGACAGGGTCTCCCCCTAAAAGTCTCCCCCCGGAGACTCTATTTCGAAGCAGATTCTCCCCCGAAGGATCTGTTTCAGAATAGATTCGCCCCCCCCCCCGGAGACTTTATTCTGAAACAAAGTCTCCGGGGAGAGAGAATATTTCATCCCCTGTCGAAACAAAGTCTCCCCCGGGGAGACTTTATTTCAACGCGCAATTTGATACAGTCGCATCATATTTATCTATAACAAAATATGTCTGAAAGTTTGTCCGTCTGTTTGAATATTCTTTTGAAACAATTTGCAAAACGTACTCTTGCGAATTTCTAGGTCAACGCGACTGTTTCATCTCACAATTCACTTTAATACCCGAGATACGGATATTTTAAAATTCGATGTGGTAATTACTACTGCAAAATTAAGACGCTGTTTCACCGTTATATCACGGCGCCATTGCTGTTGACGTCATCTGGCTTAACGGAGGCGGGTCTAAGCACGTGTTTAAGCGGAATCACAATAATCATAAAAATGATGATATGAATGGATCACCGCAAAATAAGAAAAAATAATGAAAATACATGTAATCATGAAAAATAAACATCGTTTCGTATCTAGACATTTATAGAGCGGTTCTTCGCCGTATGAACTATTCAGAGACGATCTCGATGCATAGACACCTGGGAATAGATTTCAAGATAAACTATATTCAAGCAGCGAGCAGACAAAGAGCAGACGCAGACAATAACTTTGCCCGTTGGGGAGTGAAGGTCATTCAAAGTAGGGTGTATGGTAGTGTGACCAGACGTCCCGGTTTTCCCGGGACAGTCCCGGTTTTCTGCCAGCTGTCCCGGCTGCCGGGAAAGGTAGGCCAAACTCTAAATATGTCCCGGTTTTTTTGGAAAGGTAGGACAAACTCTAAATACGCCCGGAATTTTAAAAAATAACCTGACTTTTCGATCTTATATATTTATGATGGATTTCATTTGCGTTTGTCAAGTGATAAAATAAAGGATATACTTACTTACTTACTTTATCAACGTCTCCTTTATTTTACTATTGGCATCTGGGGAGTAAATTCATTTTTAATCTCACTTTTATTTATTGCCATGCATAATACCTCTTCCGGTTGTAAACGTCAGATTTTTTTTATATTATTGTCGAATATGTTGTAGTGATAATATTCTCATTATTCTGATAAAACACATTTTCAAAATAATAATTTTTTATTTAAAATCTAAGTTCCAGGATTTGAAACTAAATTACTAAAATAAAATTTATTGTAAAATGTCAAAACGAAAATGTTCTTTTAACGACGATCTGTAGGCCGAGGTTTCATTCTTGTCCAGCGGTGCGACTGATCCATGGTAGTACCAGTAGTAATGCATTCTGCAATATCTATAAGTAAACTATTTCGGTTGCTCACGGCGGCAGGCCAGACATCAATGAAAGTGAATATGGAAGAAACATGTGTTGAATTTTATGACGGAATATTAGCAGACAAAAAACTTTTAAGAAACATACATTCAAGCGCCAAATATGAGTGACTGATTTGAAAAATTTAGAATTTAATTTTAAATTTAAAAGCATGATTTGAATTAAACCTTTCGCTTAGTCTTATAGACTTATAGTCTTATACCAATACAATAAGCATAAAATAGATATTTGTGCAAGTTATATTATATTAATTTTTGACAACATCCCAAATTTATTTTATGATTGAAGTGTCCCGGTTTTTAGTTTCCAATATCTGGTCAGCCTAGTGTATGGTCATATCATTATTAATGGGAGATCTATGCAAGATGGCGGCCGGTTGACAAGCATGTTCAGCGATAGCTCCGATAATTTAAATTTTTTACTAGGTTTAAGTTGGTAAAGTGCATTATTCTTTTCAAGGAGCCTTACTTTGTCAATGTCGAGGGTTTGTTCTCAGTTTTTGCTACAATCATGAAGTTTTCAATTCTAAATATAATAGTATGAAGACAGCGCTGCGTATCGATCTACTCCGTTTGAAATACCCGCACGTGTTAACGATAGTTCACTCATTGTCTAACGCTGTCATGGCTTAACACTTCTGGATAAAACTTAAAAGAAAAACATGTCCAAAAAAAGTATCAAAATCGACGACTTACTTGAGTCTCTTCAGGACGAAAGAGTGATTCTATTGCTCACTAAAACCTTTAGACCTATTATGGAAGGTCTTTTCAATGAACTTATTGAAGCATTCTCAGCGAAACTGGATAACATGGTTGCAAAATCAGCGGAAGCCTTGCTAACAACTCACTGTGAAGAGATTAACTCTAAAGTAACAGCTCTAGAAGCTGAGAATGAGCTTCTCAGGGCAAGAGTTGACGAGAATGACAACTTGTCACGGCTTGATAACCTCGTAATACACGGTCTGCCTGAAACCACGACTACGATGCCTCAAGCTGGTTCATATTGGTCTACTCAGCCATCGTCGTCGCCCAACGAGCCTGATATTCACAACGTCTTGGATTTGTGTAATAACAAGTTGGGCGTGAAACTAAATGAATCTGACATCTCGTACGCGTATCGAATTCCTGGGTCTTCCAAAAATAATCAACGTCCAGTTGTCGTACGCTTCATCAGCCGCAGAATCAGAAATTCAATTCTCGCTGCATGCAGAACTCTGAAGGGGCAATCTGGTACAAATCGAATATTCATCAACGAACATCTGACTAAGCAGAATTCACTAATCTTCGCAGGAGCGAGAAAACTGGTAAGAGAGAAGGTCCTCCACTCTGCCTGGACACGAGATGGAATGACTTTCATCCGCTTCACTGACGCTGTCAGCGAGAAACCAAGGAAGATTGTCTCTACCAAGAGTCTAGAGTCCATCATTCAGAAGAAGGAGCTCACTGCAATGCTTCCTCACGAGAAAGCAGGATGAGTCGCTGGGTGAGTCGCTTCAGATGCTACTTCATCGTCCCGACATCCAACCTGTACCTCCAACTGACTGTGTCTTAATTTTATCTAGTTCATACTGTCATTTAGTCACTTATGTTCATGTGACATGTTTAACCATGGGTTGGATTCTATCTAAACATTATATAAGCTTATTTCCTATATCATCTATTGAACTATCCAACTTACTCTTTACGAATTAAATGTGGATTGATATTTGCTACAATCTGATTTTTTTAAATGCATTTTTGATCCGAGACTATCTTCGACTGTTTTGTTGCTGTAGCGCTTACCAACATATGTTTACTTCTAATCACTGTATGTTACGACCTAGTTAAGACTGTTATATGCATAGAATGTTGCTATCAATGGTACATGCTTCTGTTTGTGCCATCTCCTCTAATTATCTTATGTCTAAGGACAAGTTAAGTCCTTGCTGTTTGTGTTTACTTAATTTTGATACAGTGCCTAGGGTTGTTACCTGTGTAGTATGTAGAAATCAGTGTCATTATGAATGTTATGCTGATTCATGTTTATCGTGTGAGCCTGTGGAATCTTGGATATGCTCTCCATGCTTGACAAACATTTTTCCTTTTAATGGGATTGAAAATAATGAAAATTCTATGAGCTCTATATGTGATAGCAAAGTTAAACTACAAACAGATATTAGCGAGCTTGATAGAGCCCCGAAACTTGAAATATTTCCTAGTGACCCTGAAAACCACTCCCCTTTAAATAGCAATGATATTGACCCGGATATTAACCTATTTTCAAATCTGTCATGGGACAGCCACTACTCTACTCCTGATTCTCTCACCACCCTACTCAATACTCCTCGCCTGTTCACTACTATGCACCTGAATTGTCGAAGTATGCAGTACAAAATAATGGATATAACTGATTTATTAAACACTCTCCCTGTTCCTATTCTGGCTTTAACAGAAACAAGGCTGGATGCAGACTCGGTTGATACAATTAATATAGCAGGTTATCAAATTGTTCACAAATCTCGAGATTCAAGAAGAGGAGGTGGAGTAGGATTTCTCATAAGGGAGGATATTACTTACGAGCTGCTTGATCTATCAATTTTTAATATGACCCCCAAAACATTTGAAGGAATATTTATTCGTGTGCGGATGAGTAAGGGCAATTGTCTAATTGGAACTATATATAGACCCCCAGGAAATAGTCTTGAAGAGTTCACTCTTGAACTTGAACAGTTATTGTCCAAAATTGCAAATAAGGAGAAACACGTGATAATTATGGGTGACTTTAACATTGACCTGCTTAAAGTTGAGGATCACTTTGGCACTAGTTCCTTTTTCGATAGTATGTCCTCCTATAATCTTCTCCCGACCATAACCAGACCCACAAGAATTACCACTCATTCGTCAACGCTAATTGACAACATTTTCACAAATGCTTGGTCTAATATTATTGAATCTAAGATTGTTGTATCTGATATCTCTGACCATTTGCCTGTCTTAACCTCCTTTGATTTTGAAATGCCTAGTTCTAGGAACTCCTCATTTGAGGAATCCCGAATTATTAACGAAGAAGGAAGGGCTAATTTTAGCAATTATCTTTCTGAAGCAGACTGGACTCCTGTTTTTGAAACCTGTCGCTTGAAAGATGCTAACAAAGCATATGACTTGTTTATGAAAGAATATAAAAGAAACTATGATAAGGCGTTTCCAATAAAAACTAATATAAATAAAGGAAAACCCATGCTTAAACAACCCTGGATGACTCCTGGACTTCTCAAATCTAGTAAGAAAAAAGCTAAACTTCATTTAAAATATGTAAAGGTCCATACCCTTGCCAATAAAAATAAGTTTGTTTCATACAGGAATAAATTTAAAACAATTAGAACGAAGGCTGAAAAGCATTACTATGCTGTTGAATTTACCAAGCATGTTAATAATTTAAAGAAAACTTGGACCCTCATTCGAAGTATAATTAAAATGGATGAACAACATATTAAAATTGAAGCACTAAAAATCAATGGAATAAGATATGATGACCCTAAAGTGATGGCTAATACTTTTAATAATCTCTTCTCCGACATTGCTCATACTCTTGCCAAACAAATTCCTGCTCCTAAATCTCCTTTTAACAAATACCTTGACCCGCCACTTCCTTATTCTTTTGGCTTGGTTCCTACTTCACCCGAGGAAATAACAAATTTGAGCCACTTGATCCACGACAGTCACAGCCGTGGCGTTGATGATATCGACCCCCATATTGCTAATTCTTACATTTCTCAAATCGCAACTCAACTAGCTGAAATAATTAATTGCTCCCTCAATACTGGAGTTGTACCTGATGCTATAAAAATTGCAAAAATAGTCCCTATTTTTAAAAAGGGTGACAGGGAGAACCCTTCTAACTATAGGCCCATATCCATTCTTCCTTTTTTTGCCAAGTATTTTGAAAAAATAATGCATGATAGGCTCAATAAATATGTAGAAAAATCTCTTATTATTTTTCCATACCAATATGGCTTTCAATCTGGTCGATCTACTTTTATGCCTTTAATTGATATGTATGATAAAATTTCTAAGGCCTTTGAAAACAATGAATATTCTATTGGTATCTTCTTCGATTTAGCAAAGGCCTTCGATACCGTGAATCATGAGATCCTATTAAAAAAATTAGCTAATTATGGCATCAGAGGCATCCAATTAGCTTGGTTTGCCAGTTATCTCGAAAGACGTCTCCAGTGTGTTTCCTGCAATGGAGCTCTCTCAGACTTTAGAGTAGTTAGATATGGTGTGCCCCAAGGTTCTAATCTCGGACCCTTGCTTTTTCTTCTATACATTAATGACTTGCCTAATATATCTCCTACTCTTTCATTCATCTTGTTTGCTGATGATACAAATTTCTTCCATTCACATAAATCCTACCAGAGTCTAATACAAACAGTAAACAATGAGCTTGTCTTCATAGCCGAATGGTTCTCTGCTAATAGACTCTCCTTAAACATAGATAAAACTAACTTTATGCTCTTTCGAACTAATAAAAAGATGTGCCCCCTGAATGAATTGCAACTGTCTATCAATGATACCTCCATAACGCAGGTTAGCTCCACTAAATTTCTTGGTGTGTACATAGATCAACACAGCGGCGCCCGCAGGATTTTTTTCTTGTACGCACAGAAATTTTAGATGGAGGGGGAACAGGGAAAAAAATTTCGTCAAAGTCGCCGAAAAAACTGATGACCTTTTTTTAGTCATCGCGCTGTACGCACTTGCGTACGTGCGTACGCCTGCGGGCGCCGCTGGATCAACACCTCACATGGAATGATCATATTAAATATATCTCTGCCAAGGTTGCAAAAAGTGTTGGTATCCTTCGTCGAACTTCCCATATACTCCCCCCCACTATCCGTGTTAAATTGTACTACTCATTAATATATCCTTATCTCTCATACTGTAATTTAGTTTGGGCATCTACATATAAATCCAGACTCAATAAATTAGTACTTCTCCAAAAACGTGCAATACGTATCATAGCTGGAGTTAAGCCTTTTATTCACTCTAGTCCTTTATTTCAATCATTTAATTTATTAAAGTTTCACCAAATAATGACTTTCCAGATAGGAGTCTTTATGTATCGGTTCACCCATGATCTTCTTCCCCTTAACTTTGCAGGGTATTTCCAAAAAGGATCTGAAATACACTGCTATTCCACCAGGAACTCCTCTCATTATCGAGCCATATCCGCTCGTTTAAACTCAAGAAGATTCCATATTAAATATACTGGACCAGGTATATGGAACTCGTTTCCTAATCATGTTCAACAAGCTTCCAGTTTACAAAGAGCAAAAACACTACTGCGCAACTACTTGGTTAATGACTGCAACGATATTTAACCTTGTAGGCACTGATTTTATTTTATTATTATTTGTTGTGTTTGTTTTGCGTTCTTTAGTTAAGTTTTCTGCATTAATTGTCATCTCATGCTGTTCTTTTAGCCTATTGTTCAATTCATTATGTCAACCGTCTAGCCATCTGTTAAAATTGCATATGTAATTAGGTGTCCCTGTTAGCGGGATATTCATCCCTTAGGGCCTTCCTTGTTGCCATCCGATTATGTGAAGCATGTTATACTATGTCTATTGTGTATGTTGATGGTTGGTTACAATAAATGAATTGAATTGAATTGAATTGAATTAATAAAATTATTGGTTAGTCCAAATTCTGTCCATGAATCCAACTGCTATATCATCAAGAATTATTTTCATGCAGAAATATCGATTTGCGTTGTAGTAAAAATATTTTTCACACATTTGTATTTATTTTTAGTAGGCTTACATCATGTTATCAAAAGACAAATTAATTAGCATGAAAATAGCCCTTCATTCCCTCTATATAATGGCATAATTTATTGCACTTATAAAAAAAAATTTTATACGTTATAGTCGAATAAACATGCAATTTTTTATGAACATTTCACCCATTTTAACATATTTTAATTTTTTGGCACTTCCGGCTATCAAAACACAAATTGCTTAGCATAATGAATTGGAAATGTGGCCCCGCATTCCCTCTATAGAATGGCATAATTTACTTCTCTTCATAATATATGACGGATAAGATATAGTCGATTATCTAAGGGGGTGGTATCCACCCCGCCTAGTATCTCGGGTTTATCGGATATAACTTTTGAACGGTAGCCTATAAGGTATCGTCACAGATTTTGCCTCCAAATGTGGGCCAATAAACCCTCTACAACTACCTAAAACGTCAAAATTTTATTCCATAAAAAACAATTTTTGATTTTTTTTAAACCTTTGGGGGGGAGTGAATACTACCCCATGGTATTCCGAGGGTTAAGGTGAGCTTTGGCTTCGGGAAATTATCTACGGTAAAAGGTAAAATAGAAGTGGATAAATAAAAAAATTGTTCGATAATCTATTGCTTTAGCATTATTAGGCCTATTTTCAAGAATTACACTTCTGCCTTGGCATGAATAAATTGAATGGCCCTACATTTCATCAATCCAGCTTCTATTTTGAGCAATAATTGCTTTTTTGATCGATCGATTCAACTTTCATATAAAAAGCAATATAATTGTCATTGTAGCGTTCTAAATTATTCACCATTGCATGGATTGACGAAAAGAATTCATGCTAAATAGAAGTCGGATTGGTTAAAGTATTTTCACTTAAATATTAGTGCGAACGATGAATAGATTCTTGCATCAATTGGAGCTGGATTGATGAAAAACAATCGAGCATGGATTGATGGAGGTAATTCTTGCTTAAATTGAGGTTGGATTTATGAAAATATTCCTTTCCTAAATGGAAGCTCCACGACGAGACAATTTAATAACCCGGCCTACTAACGTACAGAGTAAGCTGAAATGTATTACACTAATGGGCGTAATCGTAGCATAATTATTAGTTATAGCACAGCTGGTTTATATGTTTGTAAACTACCCATGGATGTAATTAAGAAATAGGCATAAGCCTACGCTTACCTATTAATTAGATCCATGGGTAGTCTATTTGAGCCTAATCTCTACGCTGCGCTTTATTGACATAAGTGGCCCGACATCCCGTGATGCTAGGCCTATAACCAAAGACCTTAAAGTTAAAGTGTAACTTTAAGGTCTTTGCTATAACTATGCCACAATAGCGCCCATTAGTACAAAACATTTAACTTACTTCATGAGATTATCATTAGGTCTATTACGCCAAATTTATTAATGTCCAATTCCACTAATGGACACAAAGTCATTTATTTAAGAAAATATACACGTTAAGTCCGGAAATATAGGGGGGGGGCGAATTTTAATAGGGGGAGACTTTGCATCGTAGAGGGGGAGAATCTATTTCAATGGGGGAGACTTTGTTCCGATACAGAGTCTCCCCCGGAGACTCTGTATCAGCAAGGGGAGACTCTGTTTCGGGGGGAGACTTTATTTCGTGACACCAGCCGCACTCACCCGAACGGGCACACCTGCTCATATGCAAAACTACAGACTCGCCCAAACTCGCCCGATCATGTCCGAATTTTGTCCGATCTTGTCCACAACCTTCAACCTCACCCTCCAACCCTCCATTCTACCTCACCATCCCAACCTCCATTTCGCCAATTCACGCACACAAATAGACGTTCTACGAACGGCAACACCTAGCGACATACCAACTAGGAGGCTAGAAACCCTAGGCATAGCAGATCTCTCCATCCACAACCTTCCACCTCACCCTCCAAACCTCCATTTCACCAATTCACGCACACAAATAGACGTTTTACGAACGGCAACACCTAGCGACATACCAACTAGGAGGCTAGAAACCCTAAGCATGGCATATCTCTCCATCCACAGCTTTCCACCTCACCCTCCAAACCTCCATTTTACCAATTCACGCACACAAATAGACGTTTTACGAACGGCAACACCTAGCGACAGGCCAACTAGGAGGCTAGAAACCCTAGGCATAGCAGATCTCTCCATCCACAACCTTCCACCTCACCCTCCAAACCTCCATTTCACCAATTCACGCACACAAATAGACGTTTTACGAACGGCGACTCCTAGCGACAGGCCAACTAGGAGGCTAGAAACCCTAAGCATGGCATATCTCTCCATCCACAACCTTCCACCTCACCCTCCAAACCTCCATTTCACCAATTCACGCACACAAATAGACGTTTTACGAACGGCAACACCTAGCGACATACCAACTAGGAGGCTAGAAACCCTAAGCATGGCATATCTCTCCATCCACAGCTTTTCACCTCACCCTCCAAACCTCCATTTCACCAATTCACGCACACAAATAGACGTTTTACGAACGGCAACACCTAGCGACAGGCCAACTAGGAGGCTAGAAACCCTAGGCATAGCAGATATCTCCATCCACAACCTTCCACCTCACCCTCCAAACCTCCATTTCACCAATTCACGCACACAAATAGACGTTTTACGAACGGCAACACCTAGCGACATACCAACTAGGAGGCTAGAAACCCTAGGCATGGCATATCTCTCCATCCACAGCCTTTCACCTCACCCTCCAAACCACCATTTCGCCAATTCACGCACACAAATAGGCATTTTACGCATAAGATATGAACAATTCGGAAGCGAGAAATCTAGAGAGGCAGAAGCCCTAGGCATGACCTCAATCACCCTCCGCAGCCCTCCACCTCACCTCCATCCCTCCATTCTACCCCTCCCCACTCACAATTATTCATTTTACACCCAAAAGTTGAACATCTCGGAAGCGAGAAACCTAGAGGGGGAGCAAACAGGAGGCTAGAAACTCTAGGCATGGCCTCTCTCACCCTCCACACCCTTCCACCTCACCCTCCAACCCTCCATTCTATCCATCTCCACACACAAATATTAATTTTACGCCTAAGAGCTGGCCAATCAGGAAGTGAGAAACCTAAAGAAGAACCAATCAGGAAGCGAGAAAACCTAGCTAAGGACGCTCTCTCTCTATCCACACTCTTCCACCTCCTCCTCTAACCATCCATTCCACTCCTCCCCACACACAGATTTTACTTACGCGCATAAGATTTGCCCAATCAGACAGCAAGAATCCTAGCCACGGACCAAACAGAAGACGCGAAACCCTGCGTTCAACTTAATTATTAAAGAACTGAGACTAAAGCAAGTGTGTTCGATCTTATGCATTAGCCGCATCAATTCCTACTAAAAGTAAGATAAAATGATTGATTAGGATCAATCGTGAACTAAAGAAAAAATCAGTGACTTACAATTTATAAGGTATAATTTATAAGCCACTGAGTTTTTTCTTTAGTTCACTTTTGGAGGCCCCAGATTCCGGAGGCCCTAAGCACTTGCTTAGTTGGATTACATGTAAATCCGGCCCTGCATGACCCCATTACCATGACCTAATTGATCTGCCCTAACTAATGTGACCTAATTAAGATGACCTTGACCTTTTACCTTGGCCTTTACCCCGATGACGTCATAGCTCTATTGTCCTAAAAGCAACACTACCTCACTATTTAGGGTTATGAGTTAGGCCTATTGGGGCAACGTAATAAAGGCCTAAATCGTTAAGTGAAATCGATAAAATTTTGTTATTGAAACATGCTTTAGATATAAGACACCACAACCATCAACAACTCACCAAAAGAGCCAACCATCAACAACTCACCAGGACAGTCAACCATCAACAACTCACCAGGACAGTCAACCATCTACAACTCACCAGGACAGTCAACCATCTACAACTCACAAGGACAGTAGTCCTAAACCAGGTAGCAGCTAAATAATATCAGTCTCGCCAGTCTTTTTATTTTGTTCGGCGGAATAATGTAATCTGTGTATAGGCGGCATAATAGTTCTACAGATGCTTATTAGTGTTGTCCAGCTCAACGCTCGCATTAATAATTTTGGATCGCTTCTAGTTGATAATCGACGTTCACTTGGTCTTCATTCGTGCTTGGCGCAAACCCCTTATCTCTGCTTCTGTTTGGGTTTGCCATATGCCCAGGGCCGGATTAACCAGTATGCCATGTCTGCCATGGCGGCGGGCCCCCCGTCGTCAGAGGGCCCCCCGCGCCAGAACAGAAAAAATTAATGAGCATTTTTCCATTTATTCAACGTTGCTTCTCATGGAGAGTGTGTAAATTTACGTCAACTAAGCTTACTGATTGTTTTTTCGTAAGGCGAACAATGATTGTATTTATATCGGGCCCCCTATCTCTATGCCAGCTGCGTGTATAATATATGAGTTTGTCCGTATTCCATGTGGCCTATACTTTTAGAGAAATAGGCCAGAGTGACAGACAGGCAGACAGAGAGGGAGAGGTCGGCCTACTAAGAGTCAGACACGGAGGCAGACAGACAGACAGCCGGAATGACGGATACGAGATTCGATTAAACTAATATGAACAGTTGAACTCTGCAATGGGCCTTCAACTTCATACGCTTGCAAGGTGTATCATATTATCTTTGGCTGAGCCTTACAGAGGCAATCTATAATAATTATGTCGTAGAGGAATGCTGGTATACATGGATGCGGAGATGCGATGTGTGGGTGGCATCCAGGCTGTGCAGCTGTGCTCTCCTAATAAGTAAGCATGAAGGTATAGATATATATACAATATATATATACTGAATATAAAATTTAATGCGATGTCATTATTACGACATGAATGTATATAATATGTATATATATATATAGGCACCGAACTCTGATAAACTTCCCATATGCCATTGCATAGGCCCTATAGAGTTCATTGAGTATATATTTTGTCTTCACTTCAAGAAATTAACAACCGCGAATGCCGGAGAATATATAGACCTAATAGCCTATAAATAGTATTGCATTGACGAAAGTGAACGATGCCGAAGAATAAAATATTTCAACTTTCCGGTGCTCAAAAAGGCGAGTAGCGAAAGAACGCGCCGACAGGGAAAGAAATAGCGTTTCATCCATTCCAAAACTGGATAGATTCTTCATGAACTCCACTGCAGAGACAGCCGCGTCAAATGAGTCAGAGGCTCAGAGCAGGGGCAGATTAGAAATGTTGGTGATAGTAATGTTCCATGCACTGAAGTTATATCTGCCGAGCCTGAAGTTTGCGAGTCTGGTGTAATAGAGATTAGGCCTACAACACAAATTTCTGCATCGTCAGCGGCAGATGATCGTGCTATATTGTTATAGCCTAAATGTAAAATGATCTCAGTCGTATATGCATATAATTGTATATATATATATATATATATCAATGAACTCTTCGCTTCATTCAATCATTCGCTTTATGGAATAAGGCATATAAATATAGAGCACTGTCAAGAGTAATCACGGACTTCGATGTGCTGGACGCTGGTAAAATTAGAGAATTGTCGCTTGCATTGGCAAGAACATAGGCCTATTCTGGTGATTTGGAAGCCGCAGTATTCCCTGATGAAATGGTTCAGCTCGTCATGTTTGCAAAGAACAGGAACTGTAAATCGCCAGCTTCTCTTGCCATGCTGCTGCATACAGAAGATCTTCAGTCTACATTTCCCAACGTGTCCATAATTGCTCTCTTTATGTAGGCCTAGCCTACATGTGCCTGATGGTATCCAACTGCACTGGTGAAAGATCTTTTAGCAAAATGGCCTGGAACTTCTTAGCGTTGAGATCGAGTGATCTTTTTGATACTGTTTCATTTAATGACATTCTTGACTAGTTCGCCACTGCCAAGAGTAGAAAAACGTGAACTATATTTGGTATAGGCCTATCACTGAATTTACACCGCTAACCTGAATATATATATATATATATATATATATATATATATATAATGCTTTAACGTTTCTAAAGTGTCATTTAAAAATATTTTTGTGTTTCATTGCTACACATAATGATTAAGTTTGAATTAGGCATACACAGTCAATAATAGACACGCACAAACACGTGGTACTGCAGGAAGACTATGGTGACAGAAGGTAATCGTAAATTAAAGGGCCCCCCTGAGAATATGGCGGCGGGCCCCCCGAGGGCTTAATCCGGGCCTGCATACATGTATGCCTGTGCCTACGTGCGCATCTAATTGGTCGTCTGTCTATCCGGTAAGTCTGTCTGTGTGTATGTCTAAGTCTGTCTGTCTATGCCTGTGTCTGACTCACTCATTCATTTACTTGCTCATTCGTCTGAATAATGTAATCTGCATACCATTCTAACTTTCTTTTTAGTGCCTATAAATTCGTGGGTGCAGGCGTTTACCAAAGAGCAGTATAAAGATGCGGAATATTTGACTAAAAATGTATGTATATCCCACATGGCCACTGTTTAGGAATGAATGTTTATGATAATCTTATATTGTTGCAGAATTTACTTGTGCGACTTTTATACTTTAATTGCTTCTATACTGCAGTGAATAGACACCTCAATCTATCTAGTTTTGTTTAAATGTGTATTATTTTTACATTCTTCACTTCACCAAACGCCGCATGACCAATGAATTTACTCTGTCGGCAACGGGGTAATTTGGCAAAGTACAACTTTAGGTCGATTGTTCATGTATTGTTCTACCTTAATGGTCCGGCCAATTCATAAACGTTGAAGGCGGGGGTCCAGATTGGCAAATGCCCCCAAATTTCGGGCGAGTCTGTTTTTCGGGCAAGCAGGCCCGGGAAAAATACTAAACAAGCTATACTTGAAGTTCTAGCCTATGCCCATTGTGCACCACATTATCTCCCAGAATTCTCCAATTTGCCCGAATCTTGTTCGATACTAGGCTAACTCACTGCCACCATGGATAGAGATAGCAGAAAACGCGGAAAAAGTTCTGAATTCACGGTAGTAGGCCTATTTTGTAAATATTGGCGAAAATCGCTTCAAATTGACGAGCCGAGATATGCCTGAAAATCGCGGCAATCTGTACTTAGCACTTGGAGAAATTCACAGTATTCAAGCCAAGTGCCAGAGATCACGGAATTCACGGTTTGGAATATATCGAAAACTTCTGCTATCCCTAGCCGTGGAGCAAGATATAGACACGATAATCTGGGGATCAACATTGAAAGTGGAACTATAGACCTGCATGCACTGCAGTTGCAGATATGCACCGGTCCGTTATTGAGACTTTTAGCAGGCTCAAGCAAGTCCGATGAGAGAAATTCCTGGCCGCTATATGCAGAGCTTTCACGGGTCCTTAAACTATCTTATAGGCCTACACTTTTTGTCAGTCTCTATGCTTCAATCTTCTCAACACCGGCTTCTTCTTGACAGGCCTTGCGCACTGGAAGCGCATCTGTACGGTTCACTCTACTGCATGTAGGGGCGCTTTAAACTAGTTTAAAGATGGCGTACGATACAATTAATACAAAACAATAAAGGCCAACAATTATGAATTATGAAGTTGTTCAATTGAAGTTTAAATTGATTGTAGTTAAGTGTCAGGAATATTTTACTATAAAAGGCATACATAATAAATTTCGCTTGACTAACTTGACTTATGGCATTGACGATGCTTTCGCACGTGACAGCCGCCCAGCTATGGAAAATATCCACTTCTCTCTTCCTTGAGCTTTGTGTGTAGCCTCCTGTATGGACCAACCCATCTCCCGACAGTCCTCTTGTATCATGTCGAACCATCTCTTCTTTGGTCTTCCCTTTTTTCTTTTTCCATGCACATATCCGTTGACAGCTATCTTTGGGTATCTGTCGTCCCGCATTCTGGTTACATGGCCAAAGTAGCGTAGCCGTTTGCTCTGAATTTTGTGTATTATATCATGCCGAATATTCAGTCTGTCGTATATCTCTGTATTCCTTATCCTATCCCTTCTCGTGACACCTTATATCTTTCGTAGGCATGCCATTTCAAACACCCTCAGTCCCTGCTTCTGTGTTTCCCTCAGTGTAATGTAATGTAATGTAATTAGTAATTTCTATAGCGCCGCTCACAACCAAGGCCATTCAGTAGCGCTCCCAGTGCGATAACCACTAGAGAAAAACTAGGTCTTAAGAAGAGAGAGAGAGATGTAGATAACGATCCTGAAAGTAGAGTCCCACGCAGAGTGGAGGGAAGAGAATTCCACAAAGAGGGCCCAATGATGGTGAAGGATCGAGTTTGAGCAATAGTGGTCCTAGCTCGTGGAACAAACAAGTCAGCCCTGTCCAGAGAACGGAGAGGTCGATGAGAAGATGCTGATAGAGGAGAACGAATGAGATCACAGAGATACATCGGTGCAAGACCCAGTTTGGATTTGAGTACCAGAGAAAGGACTTTATATTGTATGCGGGCAGAGAGAGGAAGCCAGTGTAGTTGGTTAATCATAAACGATGATTATGGGAGTACTTAGGAAGGCGCGCAATTAATCGAGCAGCAGCATTAAGGACAGATTGAATGGGAGATAGGCGGACCTTTGGAAGACCAATAAGAAGGGAGTTACAGTAATCAATTCTGGAACAGACAAAAGCATGGACTATTGATGTCATGGTTGAAAGGGAGACAGATCTGCGAATGGACCTAAGACGACGGAGGTGAAAGTAAGAGGAGCGCGTAAGGTTGGTTACATGTGTTGAGAATGTCAGCGAGCAGTCAAGAGTGACACCTAAGTCACGAACAGAAGTTGAAAATGTAAATTGAGGAAAGGTCTGAGATAGAAGCAAAAAGTCGATTTTTTTTAATTTGCTGGGGAGTGCCAAGCCAGATGAGTTGAGTTTTGTTAGAATTGAGTGAAAGGCGATTTGAAGACATCCACAGGTGCAAATCATGGGAAAGTGCCTCAATATATACGGCGAACTAGTATGAGTTGAGTAGAGGGAGAACCATGAACATAGGCCTGAACATCATCCGCAAATAGGTGACCACTAGCGGAGTGAATTGGAAACAGAGAAGTAACATCAGCCGTGTGCAGAATGAAGAGTAGGGGTCCAAGGACTGATCCCTGTGGAACTCCTAAAAATACCGGCACCCAGTAAGATCTGGAATTACCAGCTATAACCATTTGTGTACGACCAGACAAGTAAGATTGAAGCCATAGGAGAGGGACACCTTTAATACCATAGAAGGATTCAAGGCGCTGGAGCAAAATTTTGTGATCGACCATGTCAAAGGCTGCTGATACATCAAAGACTGCAAGAAGGGAAACCTGAGCCTTATCAATAGCTGCATAGATATCATCTAACATGGAGAGTAGGGCTGTTTCAGTTGAATGGAAAGCCCGGAAACCAGATTGGCGAGAGGGGAGAAGACCTGATGATTCAAGGTAAGGAAGAATCTGAATGGAAACCAGACGCTCAAGTGTTTTAGAAAGAAAAGACAGGTTGGAAATAGGCCGATAATTTTGACAGAGGCTAGGGTCAAGATCAGTTTTCTTAAGTGAAGGAAAAACCAAAGCACGTTTTTGAGAAGCAGGAATAGAGCCCTCAGCAAGTGATCTATTGAAGAGATAGAGAAAAAAAGGAGCAAGATCATCAAGCATGTCAATAATAATAAATGGAGGAAGGGGGTCAAGTTCACATGACCTAAGATTAACACCTGAAAAAACCGTTCGTAGCTCAGCATCTGTAATGGGCTTAAAGCCATCAAAAACAGAAGACGTAGTTGTGAACTCAGGTGGTGTTGAATCAGCTGTAGCAGCACGAAGAGAGTTTGTCTTTGTGTTGAGCATGTCGATGAAATCATCAGCAGAGAAGGCTGGAGTCTCAAGCGGACGAGACGGACGACCAAGAAGTCCAGATATGGAAGACCAGAGACGTCGTGGGTTCTTCTCATTACGCGAGACAAGGTTCTCCCAGTAGGCAGCCTCTTTGTGATGGTATAGCTTGTGAATGGAACGAAGTTGCTTTATCCATAGGAACGAAGTTGCTTTATCCATATCAACCGATCACTGGGATCTTTGGTCTTACGGTACCGTCGCTCAGCACAGCGAGCACGGCGGCGAAACTGATGGCATTCTTTGTCGAACCATACCGCTAGTGGACGGTAACGGGTCTTGACCTTGCGTGGAGGCAGCATCTTGTCAAGAAGATCTGTTGTAGTTGAAGAGAAGAGGTCAAAGAGCTGAGATACTGTTAGCTCATCCAGCGATTCAGCCGAAGCGAAGAGTTTCGTGGTACGAAGAGCAGAACAGAGGGCCTGAGTATCGAGGGACTTCCATCCACGTAGCTGGCGAATTGTGTGAATTGGTTGAAGATAAAGGGAGGGAAGAGTGAACTGAATCAGTGAATGGTCAGAGATAGACGGAGGAAAGACTTGAAGTTCATCAATTAGTTGATCGTCTAATGTGATAACATGATCAATGTATCCACCTAGCAGATGAGTAGGCTCGCCAATATGCTGACGAAGACCAAATTGGGCGAGGATGTCGAGATAACGTACTGTAGAAGAGGCTGATAGGTTCTCAACGTGAATATTAAGATCTCCAATGATGAGTAATTGACTGTTTCGAGTGATTAGGTTTTCCAGTGTTGAGACAAATTCTTCAAAGAACAGTTCAGGTGGAGGTGCAGAGCCTGGTCTGTAGATGGTAAGGAGGGTGTCCAAGTCTCCGAATTATACATCAATGAACTCAGCACCAATGTCTCATACACCTGAACTTTTGTGGCTTTTCCTATATCCTTCGAGCTTCAAACCTTACCCAGCACCTGTAGTATTCCTCTGGCTAGCCCGATTCTTCTGTCCACGTCTTTTTCAGATTCTCCATTTGTGCTAATGGTTCCTCCCAGATACACGAAGCTCTCCGTCTGTTCTAGTTGGTGTCCATCTGCTTCTAACTGAAATTTGATGTTGCCCCTTCCAAGGAACTGGCTTTCCGTTTTTAGTACATTTATGTCATGTCATGTCAATCACCGACGTCGCTGCGCGACGGTTGGCCACATGCATGGACTATAGCTCTCCACTGCTGTCTATCGCGTTCAGCGGCGAGGAGATGGGATCCGGACAGGTGAGACCAAGAGAGAACATTGTCAATCCAGCTAATACGCGGTCTACCCTTGCGTCGATTTCCCTCCACGTGACCCAGCATGATGGCTTTTTCCACGCAATCCTGAGGGAGCCTGATGATATGACCGAAATAGGAGAGTTTACGAGCCTTGATGGAACTCAAGAGCTCCGGTGAAGCTCCGGCACGCCGATAGACTTGCTCTGTATAAAGCTTGAGCATCCAAGAAATGCTCAAGAGCTTACGGATACATTTGTTCTCGGATTTGTTCTTTGGATCTGCTGTTCCTCCGCTTTTCTGAGCACCCATGATTCACAACCATATGTTGCGACTGACCAGACCAAGGATTTCATCAAGCGAAGCTTGGTTTGGGTACTAATGGATTTATTTTTCCAGACCTTCGTAAGCTTCACCATGACTGCCATACCCATAGCCAGTCTGGACTTAACATCGTCTGAACACTTTGCGTCGCTAGAAATTTTGCTGCCCAGATATGTGAAGCTATCCACTTGTTTGAGTGCACCGCCTGCGACAGAAATCTTGATGATCCGCTCGGTGTTGGTCATAACTTTCGTTTTTGAAACATTGATCTTTAAACCGTACTCATTGGCAGTGGATTCGACCCGATTGACGAGCTCCTGGAGTTCATCTGATGATGTAGCGATCAAGAGGATGTCATCCGCGTATCTAAGATTACTGATGGTCCTGCCTCCAATTCTGAAGCCCCCATCGAACCCGTCAAGCGCCTTACGCATTACCTGTTTCGCCAGGATGTTAAATAGGCAAGGCGAGATGTTACACCCTTGCCGAACGCCTTTCTTAACGCGGAACCAATCAGAGGTGATGTTGTCCGTTCTGACAGCTGCCCGTTGCTGTTTGTATAGGTTCATCAGTAGTTGGACGAGTTGTGGAGGAAACCCCATATCCAGCATGGACAACCACAGTTGACCGTGTTGCACCGTATCGAAGGCTTTCGTAAAGTCGACAAAGCAGAAATAGAGAGGCTGGTTTCTCTCATTTGCCTTTTCCATGATGATCCGGAGGTTCGTAATCTGATCACGGGTGCCTCGGTTGGGTCGGAAACCGGCCTGTTCAGGAGCAAGTTCATTGTCAAGTTTGGTTTGAATGCGCTCCAGGATGACCCTGAGGAGAATTTTGCTGGCATGCGACACTAGCGCGATGGTCCTATAGTTCTCACAACAGAGCAAATCCCCTTTTTTGGGTAAAGGGATAAAAACCGATTGTGTCCAATCGTCGGGCCAGACTCCTGTCAACCATACGTCAGTACAGATCTTGTGTAGCATGGTAAGAGTCATATCACCACCAAATCTGAGAAGCTCGGTGGCAACTCCGTCTGGTCCCGAGGCTTTGTGCAAAGAAGCTTTAAGCAAAGCGCGTTTGATTTCTTCTCGCAGTGGAGGCGGTTCTCTTTCCGTAACTTCGACCGTTATCTCATCCTCATTGCCAGTGTAGAGTCCCTCACAATACTCCTTCCAACGTTCATCGACCTTCACCGGATCAACTAGCTTTTTTCCCGAGGTGTCTTTAATAGCTATTTTAAGCGCCTGAAACGGTCTTGTGAGATTTTTGACCGTCCTATAAACCGGTCTGCAGTTTCCACGCTTTGCATTTTCTTCCAGTTCGCAGCAAAGAGCATCAAGTTCGGCTTGTTTGTCTCTCCTGAGTCGTCTTTGAACCTCCCCCCTTAGAGACTTGTACTCCAGTGGTGACTTCGTCTTGGCTTCACGTTTCTTCTTGATAAGCGCGAAAGTGTCATCTGAGATCCAGTTTTTACGCTTCTCTGAGTCCTTGGGAATAACCTTTTGCGCCGATTCTATGGTGACATTTTTTAGTTGAGACCACAAGTCAGTGGGAGGACCAGCTTCCGCGGCGCAGCTTAAAGCAGCGAAGCGGTTGGCAACTTCAACTGTATAATCATGTTCTAATTGCGCGTCCTGTAATTTGTCCAAATCCAAAAGAGGAGGTCTACGAAGCTTAGTTTTTCTGAAACCAAGTTTGAATTTAAGAAAAACAAGGTTGTGATCGGTATCACAATCCGCGTCAAGTCGGGTTTTGCAATTGTACACCGACTGGATCCATTGCCTGGCTACCAGAATAAAGTCGATCTGAGATCTATATGTATCTCCAGGACTCTTGTATGTGTACCTGTGCCTGTGGTGCAGTTGGTGACGGGTGTTAGCGATGACCAAATTGTTTTCTGCACAGAAATCAATCAACAACTGACCTCTGTCATTTCTCTCTCCGTAGCCGTACTTGCCAAGAACCTCCTCCTCTGCCGCACCTTCCCCAACTCGAGCGTTAAAGTCTCCTGTGACGATGATGATGTTTCTGCTGGGTGTCTCCGCCAGTACCTGTTTGACCTCCCTATACAATTGGTCGACTTCCTCGTCAAGCCCATCTGCCGTTGGTGCATAGCACTGGATGATCGTAAAATATCTTGGTGATGCGGCGATCGTTGCCGAGATCACTCTGCTGCTGATCGGGTTATAGGAGGTCAAGCAGGACGCAATGGTTTTGTCAAGCCATATGGCCACTCCGTGGTGTTCGCGGGGTCCTTGACCCCCAGAGTAAAGAATCTTATGACCTTCGACGGAATTGAAGTGACCATTGCCTGGCCATTTAGTTTCAGACAGGCCGCAAATACTGATACCAAGTCTTTGCAACTCTCTGCCGACAATCGACAGTTTGCCCACAGAATTCAGGCCCCTAACGCTCCATTGACCGAATACGGTCAGTAGTCTACTCCTTCGGCGGTTATTAGGACCGCCAAGGATATCCGATGTGATGGAGTCAGTAGAGTCAGTAGCCAATTTTTCGAATCTCATCCCAACTCTCTCAGTGGGAAACGCGGACCTTGTTAGACCGGGCGACGTCCGAGCCGGCATGAAGAAAGTGTTAGTTGTGTCCATACATGTTCGTCGAGGGAAAGAGATGAGTTCGATTAAGCTCCTCAATCTTTGATCGAAATCGCAGTGTGACTCGACATCTGTCGACCCATGAAGTCGAAAATCGCTGTTGAACACCGTCAGATGCTTCCTCCGCCGACCTCCGTTAGGAATCTTGCTGCTGCCCAAAAATTCCGGTTGCAATTTAATGTCCAGCCCAAGACAGTTGCCGTCCACGTTAGCCAGTTGTTCAGGGTTCCTGCTAGGCCTGTCCACCTCGCGTAGCGCGGCTAGCGCCCAGGGTGGTACTTCAGCCGAAGCCTTCACCACTGATGGCATAGCCCTAGCAGGCAATCCCCTACTTAACTGTTACACCCCCTCGCCGCTATGAGGTGTGGATCGGACTTTGAGGGGAGTACATTTATACTCATTCCCATTTTCCGACTCACTTGAACCACTTTAGTTAGTGACTCTTGTAGTCCATTTGCTTGCTTCGCCAGAAGGGCGATATCATCCGCAAATCTCGGGTCCCTTATCGTCTGTCCTCCGATCACCGCTCCTTCCTCCGTTCCATCTAGTGCCATAGCCATGATTAGTTCCAGAAGTATGTTGAATAACAGTGGCGACAAGACGCATCCCTGCAGCACTCCCACAATAGTTTTAAGATTCTATGACGTTTCATCCCCGGACGATTCATCCCTGGACGATTCATCCCGGACGATTCATCCAGTGGACGACGGTTCATCCCTGGACGATTCATCCAGTGGACGTTTCATCCCCGGACGGTTCATCCACTGACGTTTAATAGAGAATAATATGATTTGTACATTAGTCGGGCAGGCATGCATGGGCGGACTTTATCCGGGGCTAAGGAGGCTAAGACCCCACAAGAAGGTCCATATTCAGCTTTTTAACCATGAAAATGGTATCTTTTCTCGGGCTTAGTCCCCTCCCAAGAAGGCATTAGCCCCAATCTTTAATTATGTGCGCTCACTCTTCACTGTGGCTGCTGATCGAGGGACTTAAAAAAGTTTAGAGCTTTTAATTCCAAGTATTATAGACGTTTTATCTAGATTGAATTGCATGTTTTATAGGCCTATCTGTTCTTGTAGGCCTATCATATCTATTTTATTCCAAGTTTTTGTTTTAGTTTTATTTATTTAATTGCATGTTTATAGACTTATGTTTTCTTCTATGATATTTAATTGCATGTTTTATAGGCTTATGTGTTCTTATATCATATCTATTTTATTCCAAGTATTTTGACTTTTTATATCTATTAGATTGCATATTTTATAGGATTAAGTGTTCTTTAATTCCTTAAATTTCCGTCCAGGGATGAAACGTCCTGGGATGAAAACGTCCACTGGATGAAACATCTTGGGATGAAACGTCCACTGGATGAAACGTCCTGGGATGAAACGTCCACTGGATGAAACGTCCTGGGATGAAACGTCCACTGGATGAATCGTCCGGGATGAACCGTCCGGGGATGAATCGTCCGGGATGAACCGTCCGGGGATGAATCGTCCGGGGATGAAACGTCCGGGCACCAGTTTTAAACCATTCCGACAGCTCTCCGTCCACCCTTACCGCTCTGAAAGTGCCCTCGTATGCATTTTCCAGTATTCTTATTATGTTTTCTGGGCTTCCGTAATGCCTCATAACTCTCCACATTTCTTTTCTCCATGTACATGTACACTGTCGAAAGCCTTTCGAAAATCTATGTAGCACACATAAAGTTCTTGTCCAAATAGGCTACTTCATATTTCTCTGCCAGCTGTCTTAGAGTGAATATCTGATCTATTGTGCCCCTGTTCACCCTGAATTCTGCCTGAGCTTCCGATAAGATCTCTTCTGTCCTCATTTTAATTCTCTATAGTATTATTGTTGAGAAAACCTTACTGCTGTGGCAGAGCAAGCTTATACCTCTGTAATTTGAGCATTCAAAGTTATCCTTTTTCTTTTTTATAGGGATAACAATGGATCGTTTCCAGTCCCACGGTATTTCCTCCCTCTCCCATACCCTTTGACAAAGTCTATGCATGATCTTGATTCCCATTCCCTCTGTTCCCGCCTGTATTTCCTCTGCCGTGATGTTGTCCAATCCCGGAGCCTTCCTGTGTTTCGTTCTGTTGATTGCAGCCTTTACTTCATCTTCTCCCAGTGCCGGTATGTCCTCCGTGTTTTCCACTTCCACGATTTTTTCCAAATAGCTATCGTCTGTCTTGTTTGGATCATTATACAGTTTATCAAAATATTCCTTCCAGCTGCTCTTAACATCCTCGGGTTTAGTCAGTATTTTGCCATGTTAAGTAGAGCTTTCCATATTTGAGTTTCATGATCAGTTAGTGTGAAAGGCGACTAATCAGGTCTCTCCCTCTTCTCTGGTTCAGTTTTAGCCAGGACCAGGTCCTGTTGCTCTGGGGAGACGACGAAGACGTACTGAACAATCCCCCGCTTATAGGCCTAAAATTGCCCATTCTGCCATGGGTCCTAAAATTAGTCGGGCCCAGAGTATTTGCTCTCTGCCCCTCCTCTCCAGGGGAGAGAACAAGAACCGAAACTACTTTTGTACAGGGACATTGGCCTATTAGTGCACGACGTCAATTATTCCGTATTTAATTTTTCGGGCAGAAGTAAAATCTCGCACCCTTCCCCACTGCTGAAATTCCCCCCTACGCCTATTCCGGTTCGAGTCTCCCCAAACCCTCCCCCGGAGACTTTATTTGGAAATAGATTCTCCCTCGGCGAATCTGTTCCAGAATAAATTCGCCCCCGGAGACTATAAAAAATATTATTCTGAAATAAAGTCTAAGGAGAGGGGAAGAGAATATTTCATCCGCCTACGAAATAAAGTCTCCCCGTTGAGCATGAAATCGGCTACAGTCGCACAAAATATTTATATGAGCATATCAAACCGTTAGTTTACGTTGCTGAATTATTTATCACGAACATGTATATAGGCTCCTTTTACATCAGAAAATGCCTTCCAATATAGATTTTCAGCCGCTGGAGACTCTGTTTCGGAAGGAGACTTTGTATCGGGAGGAACTTTGTATCGTGACACCGGCGTCATGTTTGATATAATATGATATATCTGCGGTGTAGCCCATTCCAACTATAGGATAAACAGTTAAACCCTGTATAGGCTCACGCTATGATAATAAAATTATAGTTGATTTTGTTGCCATTGGCCACTGTCTTGCTTGCTTACCGGTATTACGAATAAGTTAATTGTGGTAGACATTTCCCGCCTTTTGCTTTGGGAGGGAGGCTGAAGCACGTTCAAGGGGGCTACGCCAACAGAATTTTTTCAGGAGTGGGCAAAACACAATGGTTTCGGTTAACTTTTTAGCAAGAGCTGCAAAATTCAGAGCAGAATATTAAGAGCACGAGTATTTTTCACAGAGTTTTCTAAATGTAAATTTCTCAGGTTTATTTTGTGTATCGTTAGTAACATTTGCGCATTAGTGTTAAGAAATTTGTTAAACACCAAAAGTAGTATAGCTCAAAAATAAGGAAAAATCTATTTTTCAGAGTGGGCATGTGCCCCCTCTTGCCCCTATGTGCGGGCGCCCATGAGCCCCTCCTAGCCCCTGACGGCGTCACTGCTTGTGCATGATGTGCAATTGTGCATTCAACCTCTACAGGCCCGCATTAAGGTAGGTGCTAAGGGTGCTGCAGCACCCGGGCCCGCAGCTTTAGGGGCCCGCATTTTCGGAAATGATTAAATTTCTTAGCAAGAATACTGCAACAATAATGAAAGTTATCGTCGATGAAATTTTGGCAAAGTTCTCCCACACATCCGATTTATTAGCTTCAGCTTATGAATTGGTTGAAATCTCAGGAACTTATTGTTATTGTAAATTTATCTTTGGAACAGGGCCGGATTAAGAAATGTGGAGCCCTGTTTCGAAAATTTTTGCGGATCTTCGGCCAAAAATTTTGATGGCCTTTTTGGTCGTTTAGTTGAAATTTGCTAAAAATCTTTACAAAAATCGGAATTTTTCTCGCATGTGTGGGCCCTTTAAAGCGTGGGGTTCCCTGTTCGACCGAACATGCTGAACATGCCTTAATCCGGCCCTGTTTTGGAAGTATCAACAGTGATGGGCTATCTTAAATTAGGCCGTGTGGTCAATCATTTTGACTGGCTTCTTTAAAATAATAAGAGAAATAACGTTAGAAGACTTGTTATTGGATAACTCTTATATAATTCCTTAAATCTATTATATCTTATCATCTTCTTCTCTAGTTTTCTGTTTCCGATGCTGGCTGAAATGTCCGATATGCCTCTTCCTCAAACTTTCCTTAGGCCTATCCATTTGTTATTATCCAATCCAGCATAAGCTGTCATGGTCCTCCTTTTGTTTGCTTCCCTTCATTTTTTCTTAATGACCGTTCTTTGCAGTGAATCTGCCCTCAGCCTGTATCCTACCCACTTCCTTTGTCTCGATCTCTTTCACTGTTTAGGCCTACTCTTTTCCGATAATTTCTAGACCTAAATAATTGGTGCAAGAAGATCATGACGCTCTAAAGAGCGGTTTGCCAGGATATTATTGGAGTCTGCAAAAAGAAATATGATGCTATATTTTATTAGACCTGGAAATAGGAAGATCGAACTTAGCCTATAAATTTAAATTTAAGAATTACGATAAACTGAAAAGAAAAGAGGAAACAGGAACCCAGAGAAACGGATGAAAAAACATTGACATGGAGTGCACGTGGTGTTGTTTGGATGTGAGACATGAACTATGAGAGCAAGCAATATAATCATAAGAAGACTGGAGGTCTTCAAAATGTGGACGTTGGGAACAATGAAGAAAATCAACTGGAAGGATCATAATTATAAGCATATAGGGCTTATAAAATTTATATTTAATAGAAATAACAATTGAAGAATCTAGTCGTTCGTTCCTTCTGTCACGTATTGTAGACTTAGGCTATATCTACTAGTGTAGAAAACTTTTCATTGGAAACAACAATATTACATGCGTACCAAAGGAAAAGTATCCCTTGCCTGTATACATAGTGTATAGTGTATACTCATTAGTAAACACGGTATAATTACAAGCGTGTGGGAGAACTTTGCCATGTTAGACCAGTGGCTGACAGAAGACTGAGAGGAGGGCCCGCAAGGTTACCACAGCACCCGGGCCCGCACTAGCCTTAATGCGGCCCTGAACCTCTATGCAAGACTCCAAGCAGGTTTCGATGGTCATCAGGTTATGTGTTGGGGGAAACGCCAACAGCCTGAAAGCGACTCTGGCAGCAACAGTTCTTCTTCTTCTTTAAGTTCTCTACCCCTCGGCAGGTTCCAACTTTCAATTACTCCATTCTTCTCTTTGTTGTTCTTTCCTCTTCAGTGCGCAGTATCTCTCAGACATCATCCATCCCAGCATCATCTGCCTTGGTCTTCCTCTCTTTCTTTTCCCCTCCAATCTCCCTTCTGCGATTTCTCTCAGGAGGGAGTCTCCTCATAGTATGTGTCCAATCCAGTTCTTTTGCCTTTCTCTTAAAGTTGTCATCAGTGATCTTTTTTCACCTACTCTTTGCAGCACCTCTTCATTTGTCACCTTCTCCGTCCAGCTCATCTTTTCCATCCTACTCTATATCCACATCTCCAAGGCTTCCAGTCTCTTCCTATCCTCTTTCCTGATGGTCCATGACTCCGACCCGTACAGTACCACGCTCCATACCAGTACTTTGACAAGTCTCTTCTTTAGATCTTTGCTCAATCCTCCTCTCATCAACTCGCCTGTTTTCGTGAACGGATCCATGGGCGCCCGCAGGAATTTTTGCAGGGGGGTCAGTCAAAGTCGTGAGGCTTAAGCCGACTTTTAGTCGGGTTAGGTAAATAATATGATATCCAAGTAGGCCTATACTTAGTTAATGGCTAGATTTAAGATTTCACTCATTTCAGTAAGACATGCATAAAATAGAAAAACCTTCGGGTGCAAAATAATATCCATTGCGTAAGACTGATGAACAGGAAAACGAACTTACCTCGAACCACAAGTTCAGTTTATTTTACTGTGATCTTCTTTAGTTCTAAACTATACTTATAATCTTATAACACTGTTATCTATTTTAGACTCACAATATTATACTGAAAGAGATTTACTTTGCGGAAAACGTAATTTTAAGCAATCGAACATGCATCATGCATTGTATAGGCCCTAATATGTATAGCACTGCATGCCACGTAAAGCTTGATTTGGCTTATTCGAGGAAGGTCCGGGGTTTTTCTGTGGGGCAGCTATAAATTCCATGTATTGACCTACTGCAAACCATGCAGGGTGTCAATCATGCATGAGGACTAAGATGTGTTTTCAGAGACGAGTCTGATGGAGATAATCTTTTTAATTAGTGATGCTGGGAAGGGGATAATGTTGCATAAAGGCTGCGTTTAATGTGGGACACAATGATGAGGTCTCAAGCGGTTCCATAGGCTGTACATCATTTCGTACATTATCCGATTACGTGAGGCTGAACGGTTGGCTGAGCCTGGCTGTTTTGATATTGTTGATCTGACAAATGATGCTTGTCTCCAGTTAGGTCAGCGGTTCCCAACCCGTGGCCCGCGGGCCAAAAGTGGCCCGCCTGACCTACAAAAATGGCCCGCAGCATCTCAATGAATTAAGAAAAATAGATGCAAACATTGACAATTTGGACATGATAGAATATATAATTCTTTTCTATTACAAATTATTTTAGATTTGGACGTTAATAAATCGCATCATACATTATTATTTTTGGATTCAATTATAACAATTTTATAAGCCTTTAGTTAATTAAATTTTAACCTTGTGACCCCTTAATGTCTTTCAACTAAGAAAAAGTGGCCCTCGTGTCCTCCAACTTATAAAATGTGGCCCGACAGTCAAAAAAGGTTGGGAACCACTGAGTTAGGTAGTCATGTAGCTGCAGTGGACCTATATTTGTTTATCTGTCTGACTGTCATATACGTAGTAGGTATGTACACACAGGTAACGCTGCATGACTCAGAGGGAGATAAAAATCACGACACACACACATATATATATATATTTATTTATATATATATATAATATGATGAATATCACAAGTGGATTTCTTTTCTTGGGCCTAAGAAACTACAATTTGTCGTTCCAGCATTCATTGCCAGCAATAATTATTTACCGGACACTGCCATGTCCGGTAATGTCTGAAATTTCTGACCGGACGGATTGTCTGAATACTGGAATGTCCGGTTCATTACCGGACGCCTAGCTCGCGTTCATGTTTAACTCTTGGCAAATAATATTAGAACAGAACTGCTCCATGTGGGTTCAGACTGCAGGGAACGACAAGACTAATCGTATAAAGGTTAAGTTAAGACAATAGTCCTATGTCAAAAACAGATGATAAACTTAAAACGTTCATTCATTGTGCCATAGGAGTACGGGACATTTCGGCAGTGGGGGGGGGGGTGGGGGGGGGAAATGCCCGAAAAATCAGACGACCTTTTTTTTAGTCATTCGCCCAAAATTCTTTAGATTTTCCCGTCCGAAAATCTGACGACCTTTTTTCACCCCTGCGTGCCCGAAAAATCCTCCCGTACCTGTTTTGCCCGGAAAAAAATTCCAATTTTTTTGGCCCGTCCAAGCCTCTTTTGCCCGAAAAACATTTGCCCGAAATTGGGGGGGGGCATTTGCCCCCCTGTACCCCCGCCTCGTACGCCTATGCATTGTGCACAGTATAGGCCTATACAGGACTATAAGGCATCAACTCGGATGTGAACTGGCCCTCTCCCTCTGCCGCTGTCCTCCCTTCTTCGCCCTCTTCCTTCATTCCTCCCTCCCCTCGCTCACTCTGTCCTATGTCAAAAACTGTCTGTCTGTCTGCCTATCTGTCTGTCTGTCTCTCTCTCGCCCCTCTCTCTCTATCTCTGTGTCTTATCTCTCTGAAGCAACCGCAATGTCAGGACCAGCTTTGAGTCTTTGATCGGCATAATGTAAATAGGAGGAATAGAAACTGATGCACACCAGACGACTATTAATGACAAGTTCACCTTTAATCGTGCTAATTTTGTACGTCTTTATCATATATAGCAGTCCTGTAGGCCTACTAGTATCGTAGCTCAATTTATTTGTAATCAGTTTGAAAATTATAAAATCACTATTTACTATGCTAATTACACTTTGAAAAGAATCATACAACATATTTTCAGCCTGATTTGCGTGATCAAACTTGTCAGAAATCTTATTTAAAATATTTGTGGTCTGATTACCAGGGGGTCACGCGACCCCCCTTGACCTATGTTGTGGGCGCCCATGAACGCATCTTCTCCCAATACTATGCTTCGTTTTATATATCACTATGGCATCTTGCATCTGTTGTTATCATACTTCCCAAGTAGCAGAAGCTCCTGACCTGTTCCACCTTCTATCGATCCATTTATTGTTATTTTCATTGCTATCTCCTCCTCCCCACCACTTATCCTCATGATCTTTGTCTTTCCGATATTTATCTTCATGTTGTATTTTATTGACGTCCTATTTAGCTGATTGGGGTTTGAAAATGGGCTTGGTACGCGTCTCTAAAAGGCTCTACCACTCAAATGCCCACCACGCCACATTCTCGTGGTAACCCTGTTGATAACAGAGTGCGTGGTGGACGACCGAGTCCTCGCCGGGATTTGCGAAACCAAAGACGACGACTCGGACGGACGGATGGTGGATGCCACCGACGCTAGGAGATGGTGTCTCCGTAAAAACACCGAGAGGAAGGCAACGGGAAACCACCTCTCTACAATTCCCAAGACTCACGCAACAACAGTTACTTACCTTTTAAATGATAAGCTGGTATAGCTATTTACAGGAGCATCATAGCATGATATCATTAACTTTAGAAATTAAATCTGTAAAATAATGAAGAATGTGGTTATGTTCTGAGAACTTATTGTAGCAAAAGTCTGTGCTTTGTAGACTTGGGATCGCTCTCATTTACTGGAGAATCTGTCTGGTTTTGAGACAAGTTGCGAAATGATTAGAATTAGAAATGATGACTGGCAGTTCACAAATATCAAGAAATACGCTCCGAAGCTGCATTTCACTGGTATGTATGGCTATGCGGAGAACAGAGGAAGCACCCCAGTCGCGCTGAATGAAATACTGGAAAACTTTAAGAAAGTGAGTCTCATCATTCTAAGTACGGTAGTATAGAAATGCGTCTATGAGAACTATGTGACTATGACGTCTTCAGGTTCAAGGTCAAAGGTCAAGTTCATCTTAACCAAGTCACAGTAATTAGGACACAGTAATTAGATCGTGTAAACTGGTCATCGTAATGGAGTCTTGCTAATTAGGTCATATTAATAAGGTCATGGTAATTACACAATAAATTATTAATTAATAATAATTATAATTTATTAATTAGGTCAATTAGTGAACCCTACTCAACAGCGCAAGCTCCACTCTGGCCGGAAATGACTCATCGGAAGCATCGCCGGGCATTCTGGGAGCTGTACTGGCTTCCACTTCTCGGCAACATATCATCCATGCCTTCTAATAATTAGATTGTATTAATTAGGGCAATTAGTGAACCCCAATCAGCAGCGCAGACCCACTCCGACCGGAAATGACTAATTGGAAGCAGCGCTGTGCATGCTGGGACCTGTACTGGTTTCCACTTATCGACCTAACTCCCACCGATCTTTCAACCTTACATCCTTCGCTCTCTCTATCTTCCCAGTCTTCCAACCACCCACCCTCCCGCCCTTCCTCCTTCCAGCCCACGCCCTCTTTCACTTACCACAGCCCTACACCTCACCCTCCAACGCTACATTCCACCTCTCCACATACACACATCTTTGCCGGGGAGAGGAGACTTTTAGGCGGAAGACTGTCACGCGGCACCGGTGTCACGATATAAAATCTTCTTCCACCCAACCCCCAAAAAATGTAAAAACCCTGTTTCTTCAGAAACAGAGTTCCCTCGTTGAAAATTTTTATTGGGAGACATTTTCTGATGTAAAAGTTTATATATATATGCTCGTATTAGATAACTTAGCTTTCTCTTTCTGTCTCCTCCTTCAAGTATTCACTGACGATGAAGCTCTAGCAAAACTTCTCCATTTCGGCCGGTTTCTTGCGAGTTCTATTGCCTTTCTTAATTCTATAGAATTAAGATAATTTAGCAACGTAAACTAAATGCTTAATATGCTCGTCTATAAATTTTATGTGACTGTAACCGATTTCACGCTCAACGGGGGAGACTTTATCTCGTAAGCGAAGGAAATTTTCTCTCCCCTCCCCTCGGAGACTTTATTTCAGAATATATATATTCTCCGGAACGAATTTATTCTGGAACACATCCGCCGGGGGAAAAATCTGTTTCGAAGTTAAAGTCTCCGATGGGAGACTTTTGTGGGAGACTGTCACGCGACACCGGCCGTAAGGATGGCAGTTTGCAGGTCGAGAGTCGATGCAACTGAAGACAAATAGGCAACGAAGCGACTCTACGGAATGTCATCTGTGGTTGGCAGCACGACTTGCAGGCTTGTTGCAGCCTCTGGATATCATTAAGAGCGCAGTTGACGATGATCACGAGGTCCAACCTCATGAGTCCGTCCAATGTCAACAGGCAGGGTCGTCAAAGCAAGCTGAGCAACGGAGAAGATACGTGCAGGCCTATATCTCAGTTTCGAAATATTGAATTATGAACGCGAAGGTCAGGGCTTTCTGTTCAGGCAACAAATCCAGCATTTTAAAAGCTCGATTGAACATCTCACCATAACGTAGCCTACCAGCCAGTGGCGTAGCTAGCCTTTAATGGGCCCGTGTGCAGAGGTTTCGTATGGGCCCTGTTTGGCCTCGTAAGGCCGGTATCGATAAAAAGAATAGGTCCAATACAGTTATAACACAGTATAAACAACAAAAAGTAGGCCTACGTCGACGCACTTGCTTTCCTGCCTGTTGACTAGTTTTTCTGATCAGCGCCATTTTGACAGAGCTACTGCACACTTAAGTTAATGCAGTGAAATTATCGTCTTTACGACATTGCTAGGCAACATATGCATTGTGAAATTTGTGATGTCAAAAACGCCTCTCTACAAAATGGCGGACTGTTCTAAAATCTGTCAACATTCTGACTGCAGCAGAGGCTATAGAAGTCGACGTACTGTTTGTTATTTATGCCGTGGTGATAAGTTGAGAACATGAAACGAATCATACCAGTTTTTCATTGTGAAATTTGTGATGTCAAAAACGCCTCTCTACAAAATGGCGGACTGTTCTAAAATCTATCAACCTTCTGATTGCAGCAGAGGCTATAGAAGACGACGTACTCAGCAGGGCCGGATTAACAAATGTGGGGGCCCTGTTCGGTAAAACTGTGGGGGCCCAAACCTTACAGAAGCACGACAAAATGACTCACAAAACGTGTTATATTCAACGAATCAACATTCGTCTATTATTAATTCATTACTTATATTATTTTTAACATTATCAACAGGTTTTTTAATATAGGCTATAGCGTGAAACAACCGATATATCTTTTACGGTTTAAGAATATCAAAGTGATTCATGGTCAGTCATTCTTCTGAGCAGCGCACAGCACTCGTACAAGCAAACAGTGCAGAAGCGATTTTATGCCCCAAATACATTCTTGGCCAGAGCAAATGGTTCTTACCAGGGCATTTGGCCTGATATGCCCTGCTGTGCATGGCCCAACACTGTTTACAAACTAAAATATATTTTCGCGGTTAAGCCAGTAGTATACTCTGGCTCAAGCTCCATCCTGCTTAGATCTATGTGAGCTTTCACCCCGGTGTAGGCCTATGTCTTTCTAGACAGTCGTTCACTGCGCTCAGCTGCTCGTGGAGAATTCCTTGTTCTTTTTTCGAATATTGTGACCATGCAACGACGAGCATTCTCGGTAGTGGGTAATAGCCTCCACGTGGCTCTCTCGCTTCCCGTAACTCTGCTGGTTCTTTCGTCTTCTCAACTTTTCTTTTTGACGCCTGCGTTGGGAGCGCCTTCTGAAGGGGCCCTATACAATTTATGAAATTTATTGAATTCGTAAAAATAGAGTGCGTGCTGCATGTAGGTCTACTCAATGTTATTATCACGCCATCTCAATGCGTAGCATATAGCACTAGAGTTTCGATCAGGTGATGTATATATACTAGGCCTATTAAGTGTTTAAATAAGCAAAAAAACGTATAACTCTTACTAGCATATCTGACTGATTTTAAGATCAATCTGCCTGGCAATGAAAACTGCAGAAAGGGCCCCCACAATTTTTCAATGAGCAGAAAACGTATAACTCTTAGGCCTAGCATTTCTGTCTGATTTTAAGATCAATCTGCCTGGCAATGAAAACTGAAATATGGGCCCCCCACATGTTCAAAAGTTGCATAATGCTAAAGACACTAGTTTTTGAATAATTTGACAATTTTTCTTATATTTTGAACTCAGTTTACTATTAAAATTAGCAATGATGAAAAAATTCCTATTGCATGTGTGGGGGCCCCCTAAAGTGTGGGGGCCCCTGTTCGGCCGAACATGTCGAACATGCCTTAATCCGGCCCTGGGAACATATAGGTCACAATTGTGCAATAAGACACATTTCAAGCTTCTCTTGGAGCTGTCTATAATTAGCAGTGCCAATACTGGTCTATATTCCATTCCCATTTTATGAAGAAGTCCAGGATGCTATGGCAGTACTTATACAAGTTCTTCATCTTGGATGAAGTAAGGAAGAAGCTCTACCTCACTTGTTCGATAAGCTGCTAGGTTAGCTTCTGACTGTATGTAGCCAGTTCTTTTCTTTTAATCTGAATGCTTACAGACCTGATACTTGCTTTGAGAGACTGAGATCCCGTAGCAGATCACTGAGTTTCTTTTGGGAAAACTGCTGAGGTGTAGCAGTGCTTCATATTCACTTCCACTGCTATCTGCTGTGGTACTTTATAAGTTCCAATTTTCTTCAGAATCTGACAATGGAAGGTCAGGAAGTGTGGTCCACTGCTATCGGGACTTCCTCACTGTGTGGAACAGGTCGCTGATTCCAAATCAGGATATTCCCACTTGCGTTTCTTGTACAGATTGAAACCTTTCACTTAACTACACAAAAATAGCATCATTGTTTTCTGCTCTCTCCACATCACGTCATATGAACACCGAAATTTTAACTCTTCCGTTCTCTATTTGTCTACTGCCGTAAGCATTCAATGCAGGTTTTACAGACCTAAGGAGAAGCCCAAGACTTGTCTTGGTCTACATGTGTCACTCAAAAACAAGCAAGATAAGCTTGTTTCACAGAGTCTATAGCATGTTTTTCTATATCTCTCAATACAGTATTCGCCAAAAATATAGCATAATGCATTAGGATTGTTTAAGCCTCTTCGTGAAGTAGGCCTATTCATATTTACCTGGGAATAAAATCAAATAGAAATATTTCGTGTGCTTATTTTGTACTTGTATATTTGCTCAAAATATTTACTATCTCTTATTTGTACTTTCTGTAGAACTTATTTCAACTTTAAAAATTAATTTGATCACAGTTCATTTACTTTATTCGTGTTTATAACACGTTACACAAGTGGCCACTATTAGTTTATGGTAGGTATCCATTATCTCACAAACTAGCGCCAACTTGAAAAAACCACTTTCATATCTGAATTCAGCAACCCCAAAATACCAAAGATCGGCTAAAACAGTGGCGTAGCAAGGTCTTGGTGGGCCCCTGTGCAGAGCTTAGGTGGTGGGCCCTTAACTGCTTGAAACCCCATTCGATTTCAAACAACATAGCTGTGCAAAACGCCTTGTTCCTTTACGAAATTTGCATATTTAACACCAAAGTTAAATGAAAATAAACTAGCCACATATTTATTATTTTAACAAATTTATCTAATGAAAACATATTCTTCTCCATATCAGCAGAGAAAATTTGAACTAGAATTCCATACAAAAGTAATCACAAAAATTGCTTCTTCTCCTGAAGTATTAATCATCAATCATCTATAGGCCCTACTTAAATTCTCGAAGCTGTTGGGTTTGTTGATTAAAAGAGCGGGAAAATGTAACGAGTTTGGCAAGTGTGAAATGACTCAATCAAGTCTACGGCTAACCTACTACGGGGCCTAAATCTGAAATGCTAAAATGCTCGTTTGCGCCGATTGCGCGCCTTCTCTTGTGCAAAAATATCCACAACTTTTGAGGTGTGAAGCCTGAATCCATTGGTGATGTAACTGCTACTGAGCCGAGTAGGCCTCGAACTTCAGAGGCTACCTCTGAAGTTCGAGGCCTAATCGGCTCAGTGTCAATATCCATGTCAACCACCATCTCTGCGCGGATCAAACCGGAATTCGATTATGCGCCCATGTCTGAATCAGTCTGGTGTAGTCATCGGTGCAATCTCACTCTCCGCAGGCATCATAAATGCGGAATTTTTTGCATTTTGGCGGTCTTCTTTACTCGTTCTTCTCGTGCTTGTCGCTTAGCAGGCTAGCAGCGCCACTTAAATAAGACTTAGGCATAACTTGGGGGGGACAGAAAGAGTGCCGTACGAGAGTCTAAAATCTATATGCAATTTCCAAGTAAATAGGCTATGCAGTTATCTTTCATAAATTTCACATTTTACTACAAAGGTAATAAATTTTAAACGCGTCTGCGTAGACCATGACACAATTAGGCCTATGTTTATACGTACTAAGTAGGCCTGCAACTACTCCCGGCCAAAAACTGCAAAGAGTTAAGATATTTGTAACAAGGTAGCCTAGTCATGGACATTCCTGCTGAAACCCAAAAAATTACTGGGTGCGTACGCTGTAGATGTAGATTTGAATACATTCAGAATATCCTTAATGTAAAAAATTGACTCTGACCCCGGGGGGCCCCTGACAGCCGGGGGCCCTCGTGCACTGCACAGGTTGCACGCCCTATTGCTACGCCACTGGGCTAAAATATCGCTGGGAATTTTTTTTTCATCTGTTGACCTGTGTTACGTTTGGTGATCTTGATTGAAAGAAAGCAAAGATACCGGCCTTACGAGGCCAAACAGGGCCCATACGAAACCTCTGCACACGGGCCCATTAAAGGCTTGCTACGCCACTGCCGCAGAATATGAAAAGTTTTAGGCCACGATTTTTTTTAGTTGTTTTATGAAAATAATCAACAGGTCGGCCTATCTGTTTCTGTTTCTGTTTCAATTATAATTGATTACAATTAGGAATGACGCATGACGTACGTCTTTCGTTGTAGGTGAGCTCAGCGGGTAAAGTCGGCTGTAGTTTGATTTCTGACTGCAGATTACCGAATACGACGATGTATGTCGTCGTGTTCTGCATATACGAGCATTAGATCAACTACTAAGGTCTGTAGCCGATATTAGTTCGTTTTCATCTGCAATCATCTCATTTTTCTGTCTGTTTCTTACTGACTTCATCTGCTTGATGGCTCTGCATTATCATTCAAATATTAATTATTTAAATTTGGAATGCATGCTATGGTTTTCTTATCAGTCCATTAAGCCAGCTCTTAAGCAGCTATGCACTGGTATGAAGTGCTAGCGACTTCATTTCCTCAGCCTCGGCATATGAGAACGGTGGCCGGTCAGTCCACTCCCTCACCGTCCCATCTTCCCACCGACAGTGTACGGTCAATGTACTTGTTATGGATCTGTTCCACCTGCACCTATATACGGAACAAAGCTCGAGGGTACGTACCGTACGTATTCTATTTTGTGAAAGGTACGTACGTATTTTAACGTACCCTATTTTAGGGTACGTAAACAATAATAAAATACGTTAGCTTTGTCATTGCTCATTATAAGAATGTTCGATTTAATTTAAGCAAACAATCACAGCCAAGTGCACAGCGTAGTGAATTGTTGCAATGCTATATTGTACGTCTATGTTTATCCAGCATACTTTGCACTTAATGCACTAATTAATGTCAGTTAGTCGGCTCAGTTCTGCTGCAGCGCTTAAAAGTCCAACTCTAAGGAAAAGGTTAACCAGTTGCATCCAATTAGCCTAATTATTACAGAAGAATTTATCGAATTAAATTTACTGCTACGCTACCGGAAATACCGATTTAAATGACGCATACTGTTGACTGCATGTATACGTACTGTAACGTACATGTAGGCTATGGGCAGCGGCGGCGCCAGGATTTGAGCTTGGGGGGGCTGAAGCCTTCCGGAGGAAGTTTTCCATTTTCATTCGCCAAAATTTCTGACGACTTTTTTTAAAGTCATCCGGCCGAAATCTCATGGAAATTTTTCCATTTTCATCCGCCAAAATTTCGTACGACTTTTTTTGGTCATCCGGTCGAAAATCATGCAAATATTTCAGTTTTGCATGTAAAAAACCGGGTGTGGCCTTATTTAGAGGGGCTTAGTCTTTTATAGGAGGGCTTAGCCCCCCCCCCTACACCCCCTAGCGCGCCACTGGCTATGGGTCGCCGAGTAAAAAAAAATTTCGTGCACATGTATGGTACCGTACGTACCATACGCGTATTGTATTTTTTGAAAGGTACGTACGTATTTTAACGTATTCTATTTTAGGGTACGCGTACCCTCGAGCTTTGATACGGAACACAGGTGGAACCAAATGTCTGCAGCCCCGGCCTGGATTTGAACCCGACCTCTCGATTTACAGTTCACGACACAATTGACTTTCAGTTCGGAAGACTGCAAATGACTTAATTTGACAGATACAGTAGCTGTCAGGCCACACGTAAATGACTAGACAGCTTCATCGAACAAGTCACTTGATAGAGAGCAACGCTGTTCTCGTTGGAATGGCACCCACATTCATAATGTCGGATAATCACGTGCAATATGGTGGTGGTCAAGGGTAGAACATTACAAATGATAATTATATTGTGAGGGTCATCAAGAGTCGTTCTTAACGAAGAAAATATAATAATGTCACTTTATTCATTCAGATGCGTACACCGTAGTATGATTTCAAATTCATAATATGAACAAATGATCAGAATCTATTACAGAAGTTTAATTTAGATGTTTGGCAGCCATGCAAGACGTCCGTCACGTCATCTTAATGTCATAATATGGCGAATGAAAATAATGCTGAGCTTCCTCTCTTCATGTCAGTGTGTCACCATCACTCTAGCCCTCCTCCAGAGCACAAAATAGGATAATTTATTTCCTTGAAGAATGATCATTTTGTACTCTGGGTAATAAGTAAAAGATGGACTCTAATCGACATTCATATTAGTAAGACTTGAAATTTTCTAAGCGCTCGACGAAGATCAAGAGGAGAATTCACGAGTTACCGACGATTTGATCACAACACAGTTTATAGAAAGACCATTTATAGAGTCTTCAAATCGATCAGTGAACACTGCGATCAAATACACGTGTTCAGATGTTGCAAATGAAATTATCAGAATTGACATCGGCGTGCCATGTCTCCATAGCCGTTCTGGAGCTTAATTCTTCTGCCTCCAAAATAATCTCTAGCCTATATTGACATCTGGGCAGGGCCTACTACGCCATGGGGGGATGGAAGCAGACTGCTTCCAATTTGGGCCAGGGGGGAAAGGTTCCCCCCCCCCTAATGATAAAGTTGAGTATAGAAGATTTCCTCCTGAACACTTTCCCCCAGCATTCCCCAGCATTTGTCATGGACTTCCTCCTGGCAAATCCCCCGAGCAATCCTCTCCCCGTCATAACAGAGGGTAAATCTTCATTTAATTTGACTTTTGCTTAACACACATAAATTTGTCCTAGCGCTTCCATCACATTCGCACCCATCAGGGCTTGCCACATGGGGGTAGTAAGTAGACTGATCCATTTTGTGCCAGAGGGAGATCCCCACCCCTAATGATAGATGGGCATAAGAGATTTCCGTTTGGACTCCCTCTGTTCTACTCCCGCACACCCACGAAAATTCCCCTTGAACGTTCATCCCGCCATCTCAAGGCCCAAGGGTAGATATTCATTTAGTATGACTTTTGCTTTAGAGTCACTTACATTTGCCCCAGCACGTATCACAACTCATAATTCGGTTTAATAACATTAATTGTTAACATTTCGTTAAAGTATATTGTATCTACTGACACTGCATTGGTTTTATAATATAGGTCTCAAATAAAATGAACGATATTTTAAGAATGAATTTTAGTGATATGAGGCAAAAAAGCAACAGTAAATTAGTACTTTTGTTTTTAGTAGGCCTAAAGGTTTTCAGTCTGTTTAAGTAAACATTAATCAAGCAATAAAAGCTTGGTTGCTCAACAACTGAGGTTCAAAATCAAGTAAGGCAAATGCCTTATAAATTCCTCCCTCAAACATTAAAGCACTATTGAAGTCTGTACAAATGATATTGGTCTACCGAAAGAAATTGAAATTCTACAGAATGCTGGACCTTTCCAAACTTCACAGGACTACTACAGTGTTTAACGCACTGCTAACCCATAATGAGAAATTTTAGAATGTTACCATTAGGCCTATATTGTGCAAAATTTAAAAAAATTAAATAATGGGGAGGCGACATTTTATGATATCCTATACCACGTTTCTGAGCATTAATTCATGAGCAATTTTGTGAAGATGACAGCTTTAAGATGTACAATTACAGCGTGCAAATCCAAAAAGGAGAAATTTTCATGACTTAATTTATCGTTCATAAACAGCTAGCAAACATGCAAGAGTCTAAAACATGCGCTCTAGTCGATGACAACAGCTAAAATGCGTTGGTTTCTGGGGCTCCGCCCCAGACCCCGCTGGGGGAGCTCACGACGCTCCCCCAGACCCCCTAGTCGATATGGGCTTCATGCCTTCGGCACTCGCAGCTTCGCGCCTTCGACGCTTGCAATATAGAAAAAATTATGTTAGGGGGGAATGCTTCCAGCTCTCAGGGGGCGATAGTAGGCCCTGCATCTGGGTCCTCACAATCAGCCAGGGATCCCTTGTGGCGCTCATAATTAATTTCTGGATGGCTGCAGGTAAGCGGCTGAGCAACATGGCTCGTAGTGCTCAAGACAAGTTGCAAAAGTTGAGTCTTTAGAAGATAAACTGTACGTTTCCATACCTGACCAGAATGAGGCTTTAATTATGAGGCAGCAGGCACTTTGGCACATGGGCGCCCGCACATAGGGGCAAGAGGGGCACTTGCCCCCCCCCCGTGGAAAATTGAAACCTATTTTTCTCGTACTAATTTTGGGTTTATAACAAATTTATTCGCATTAGATAATTAAAAAACCTACTTTTGACTAATACTTTTCGATTTTTAAACAAATTTCTTTGCAGAAAGAAACAATTCATACTAGAAATTTTAAAAAGTGAAACTGAGAAATTAAGCCTACATCAAGAGACCTCTATAAAAAAAATACCCATGCATGTTCTTAACTCCCTGCTTTGCATTTTCTGACCTCTTGCTACAAATGTTTTAACCTTGACCATCGTGTTTTGCCCCTCCTGCAAAAATTTCTGCGGGCGCCCATGCTTTAGCACGTCTGCCGGATCAGCATGAAGTTGTCAAAGACGTCTATTTGTCATTCTTTCTTCAGGCTCCTTTCTTTCTCCATCTTTCACCGATGTTTTTATGCTTTAACAAACTTTTGCGCTTGTTGTTGAGTGGCGCATAGACTAACAAACTCTTGCGCTTGTTGTTGAGTGGCGCATAGACTGTATTGGTTACAAATAAGTCTCGTCTCTCCTTTTCACGACAACAAATCCACCGTTTCTTCGGTTACTATGGTAACCGTGGTTTCCATCGGTCGCCTCATCTGCAAGGTCTCTAATAACATTTCAGAATTGCGGGCGAAGGCGATGAAGCGTTGGTAACATCAGCAGTAGACCTACCGGTAATCGTTGCACTTGCAGTAGATTCCAAATTCCTAAAAAGCTCTACTCTGAAGCAGGGCTGTAATCGCGGTAGCATAATAATTAACCTATGCGGATACGCCTATGTGTAGGCCTACTGCGTGACTCACTTCACAAATATTTCATGTGTAGCCTTGAATGAGGAGAAAATAATGCAGACAGGCCTAGGCAACTGTGACGTGCATATATACTCACACCTCTCATTTTGCTCTGTTCTAAAGTTAAACGCAGGGCAGCAACTTATTTACGAGCGCTTGAGATTGGTTAGGCCTGCATGCTGCAAGTTGCAACTAAATTGATTCATGCCATGTCATGTCATAACGCCGACGTCGCTTCGCGACGGTTGACTGCATGAGCGGACCAATCAATGTAGCCTACACCAGCAAGACCTGTCCTTTACGGTCCTCAATAGCGCCGCTCCCGATAGACCGGTCCACAACGTGATGTTATCGAGCCAGCATATTCTAGGTCTACCGCGGCTACGAACACCTTCCACCAGTCCCGTCATGGCACTAGAAATTGATTCTGTGATTTTCAATTACCGTTATTTATCGTTGGTCGTCTGCAGATGATGTGCAGGAGTTTTACGCTGTAAATAGACATTCGTAATCAACAGATTATGAATGTCGAATCTCAGACAATTTCTGCTAATCATAAATGATAATAATGTCTGACCCAATCGTAAACTGCTTCGAATATGTTTTTGTTTTCTTTAGAATGACCCTGCTGAAAAGAATTCTCGTCAGTCGCTTGTGTTTAAGATTCGCCATGACGTCATGTGACGATGCGTAACTTTCAGATGCGTCGGAATCAATAATAGGCCTACTCCAAGTCTCTTTATATTATTATGACGATCTGTTTTAAGTAGATACAGGACTTTTGGCTGTTCACATCCAGCTGCTTTCTTACACATCGGTATCCAAGAAGTCGAAAACACTGAAAGAAGAAGACATTCAAATGCAGCTCATAAATATTATTATTCACCGTCTAATAATATTCGGAATGCATTGTCTTATATTTGGAATAGATTTCATTGATGCAATTAAATGACTAATTAAATGAACTTCCGACTGATGTTGTTGTTGTTGCTGCTGCTGCTATTATTTCAACCTCGTTATATTTTACGTTAGGCCTAATTGGTTCACGAAGTAAATTAATTATCTGAGTTTGTTTTTCAAGTCATTTCAACTACATTTTTAAATCACACCAAACAATGCCGGGAAATTTGTAGGCATATAGAAAGACAGAATTCGTCCTTAGAAGTGAAAACGCATATGAGTTTTTTTTATAGCGCCGCTGATTTAGATCTCAAAATGCCAAGTCATTGTTGTCTGGTATAGGCCTATCTATAAAATAAGTGTTGGAAAGAAATTGTCTTGAAAAGTGATTATACTTTGCAAGGTTTTTCACTATAGACGGCGGTCAACCTCGATCCTGAATAAACTTAGTCCGTGTGAGTTAATTGAGGACATGCAGGGTTTTAAATGAACGACAGACGGTTTTGCAAGACGAGAGGCTTCCAGAGAGATAGCCTACAAAGAAACATGTTATGACAGTGCTGTCCAACCTTTTTGGTACCACGGGCCGCAAAAGCAAGGTTCTTGAAGCCGAGGGCCGCAACAGAAAACTTAAAAGCAGTGGCTAAAATGTATTGATAATATATTATATTAACATTGAAGCGAATGTTGAAATTTAATATGGAATGACTATAATCTATCTATCAATCTAGAATTCTAGCTATTTGCATATGACATTTATTTGCCGCCGGTTCAAGACAGTTATTCAGGGATGCTCCCGACCCAGGAATGGCCAAAGAGGAAAGTCTTGAGCAGTTCGTGGAAAGAGTTCGACAGGTTCCACATGAATATTAATAATGAATAATAGCATGTGGACTAGGCTACGCAACACAAACCAAAATTGTCATGCTTCACAATAGGTGAGCACCAATATATGCAAGGTGGCGTTTGTCTCTGCCTTGTACTCAGTTTCGTCGCCCATACACAACACAGAGTTCGGGCAGCTCAGCTCTTCATTACGTCGAGCAGTCAATTTTTTTTGGCTAATATCCACTTTACGACTGGGGCGAATTTCCATCTTCCTGCTCTGGCTTTCATAAAAATTCGTCGAAGCCAGAATCTCGGTCGTCTTCGGACCAAAAAGAGCAAAGACATCGCCATTCGTCGGCCCTGGGTCTCTCTCATCGATTGTTTTTTAAAATACTTATTCCTTAGAACTAAAAGTCGGCTATATTAGTTTACCTCAAAAGACTTGCAGACATGCTGTAACTCTGTAGCACACACATCTTATAGAGACTTAGGGACTGAGTAGAAGTGAACGGTTTGGGAAGGTTTGCGAGGTCCGTATAGTTGAGTACAGTAATAAGAGTTGTCAAAACCAGAAGTCGTGTGTCACCCTGCAGATAGACTCTGGGAGCAGTGGCGTAGCACGGTTTTTGGGGGCCTTGTGCAGGGGTTCGGTGGTGGGCCTCTTCATTACTTGAATCTCCTCGATTTCAAACAAAAAGGTTGTGCAAAAACGTCTGGGAGCCTAGCCCGAGGAAAATAAAGAAGAGGTTTAGTTTTCGGATTTGCTTTCCTGGTAGCATTAAAAATCTGCAACTGCCACCACATCAATGAAAAATAAACGCTCAAGTCGATCAGTGACTTTATCCTTTACTTCGTTTCACACAAAGTGCAAATATTTAGTGAGCCCGGGCGGGCCACTTGAAATCACCTCGCGGGCCGCATGCGGCCCGCGGGCCGCACGTTGGACAGCACTGTGTTATGACCTGAAGCCGGAGCTATAGGCTTAAAGAGGGAAAATAAAGATGGGACATGAAGTTAAATCTCTTTCTCACGAGGATAGGTTCACCCTTCTCTATTCAACCGAACCGCAGCGAATTAAGTATCGCGTGGATTGCATGGTTGGAGACGCCGAACCATACACTACTAATAGACATGTAGGCTAAGGCGGATTGTGTATCTATAGGTAAATAAAGATGGAAGCTGCATCGTAGGCCTAATGGTAGATGAGTGGAAATCACAGAATATATAAAGCTTTATCCATAGGCGTACGGGAGATTTCAGCAATGGGGGGGCAAAGATTTAGCTTCTGCCCGAAAAATAAATCCTGAAATCTCGTGGAAAATACTACTTCTTCCCAGGAAAAAGTTGACGACTTTTTTTTAGTCATTTCCCGGTCTGCTTGCCCGAAAAACAGACTTACCCGAAATTGCCCGAAAAGTTGACGACTTTTTTTTAGTCATTTCCCGGGTCTGCTGGCCCGAAAAACAGTTTTGCCCGAAACTTGGGGGGCATTTGCCCCCCCTGAACCCTATGGCTTTATCTATTCTGTGGTGGAAATACTGGCAGAGAGACTTTATCGAAATTCCGAAGGAGGCGAATCATGCCAGAGTCGTGGTTCATTTTGTTGTAATTGTGATTCGGTTGGAGTACCTGGCATGAGAAAGCTATTCATTGGTGCAGGAATTGAGAAATACTCAAGTAGGAGGACGATCGAGTAGACAGGGTTGACAGGATGATTTGGAACTCTCAAAGATATTTTTTCTGGAAATATTGTAAGAATAGTTGAGATTATACTGAAAGGGCTTAGAAATGGATCCCGTCTGGGATCTTACCAAATGAATGATTTGTTGATGGAGTGACATAATGGTGATGCTTGATGTTCTGGTGACAGATCAGTCAAGTGAGTAGCCTATAGAATACTCTGTAGATGCTCGACATCAAGAGATGCTTTGGTTGGATGAACCGGAATGAAGAAGAGGAATTGTATTTTTCTTGGGAGTAGCCATGGGCGCCCGCACATAGGGGCAAGGGGGGTACTTGCCCCCCCCCCTGGAAAACTGAAACATATTTTTCTAACTACTACTTTTGAGGTTTATGAAATTTCTTCCCATTGAAATATTAATGTTACGAATGATACACTTCAGTGAAAGTCAGAAATTTAAGTAATAAAATCTCTTTAGAAATAAAGAAGCTCTTAATTTTCTGCCTTGCATTTTTTCAAGCTCTTGCTGAAAACGGTAACAATGACTTTTAACCCTCCCGTGTATTCCTATCGATTATGGCCTACTTGTCTGGAATCTCGCTGTAGGCTAATACAATTTTTCACAACTACGCAAAAATTAATTATCAATAAATTACACTAATGTAAAAGTTTGAAATTTATCAGCAGCCCATTGACATGAAGTAAGGGAGATCTACATAATCACCAGCGTTATATATGGAATCAAGTCTGCTTTAAGTCAGGCTGCATTTTGTCCATTTTGCATGCTGCCAGCTAGTACAGAACTTAGGTAGGTCAAGCTGTAGAGAAACTTGGATAATTGGCTCCGTTTATCACGCCTCGAGATTTTCTCCCAAAACCAACATCTCCTCTGTTCAAAAGAGTTGATACCCCATTCTTCTGATCCTCGGGATCCCCCACCTTCCTAAACGACACCTGCAATAATATCTAACCCTCTGGATACAGGACTCGGACCTCTTTCTTGACAGCCCTTTGAACAGCCTGATGACTCGATGCAGCGCTTCTGAATAAGCTGGTGCCCTACAATTGACTTTGGAGTGGCACTTTAGAAGTTTAGAAATTACGATTAAAATATAGAAATAACTAAATGGAGCACTTGCCCCTTAAAAACCGATACCTTTTTTCGTTCATTTATTCATTCATTCATTATATAGCGTCCCTTCAAAAACCTACTTTTTAACATTTTACTTTTGATTTTTAATAAATTTCTTCGCCCTAAGAAAACTATTCATATTGAAAACGATATAGGTCTACACCAAAAATACCCATATTCTCACTTTCCAGCTTTGCAATTTTTAAACTCTTGCGACTAGGAAATTTAACCGTGACCAACTTAAAAATTTTGCCCACCCTGCAAAAATTTCTGCGGGCGCCCATGGGAGTAGCTATATTGAACTAATAATTATAAGTTGGTGACATTTTCAGTGACAGATTTGATGGCAGTTACTGGTTTGTTATGTCTATAGGCCTACTTGTTGTAATCGATGGTCTACCTTACAATACGTGCAGGCGTGTTCCGAAAAACAGGAAGCGAACCACTGAGATTAGGCCTACTTTTTGTTGCGTTATGTTTTGGACAGTCAAAAAGCATTGGGTGGGCTCACTAAAAGTGCTATAACTTTTGTTCAGTTTGAAATAATTTTATGTTGGTGAAATTTGGCCATTGCAGCCTACGTAGATATATGAATTATCTTTAAACGTGTAAAATTTTATTAAAATGTTTTTGCGTTTGGCCGAAATATTAGCAAAACTTGGCCATCTAGTGTCTTACATGTAAAATGGTCTAATCGGCTTGTTACATGTTTACAACTAGTGGCGGAGTTTATGGTCTAATGACTCCAATCTCAGTCGTCTATTCATTTAGGGTCAGTATAGCCTAGACTTTGGGCCCGCTGTGCATGTATCAGTTTCTGGTGCAACTTTAGAAATTAGAGATCGCCCTGTGTTTTGAATTGTTGGAATCTCGTACATCAACCAAAACATCTGTCGACCTCAAGGTCATGCTTCTGATGATTCATGGTCGTATTTAAGGGACGGGGTTACGGATTCAACCTTCAATCAATACGTAGAGTGCTGCTATTGAGCACTAAAAATGCAAGAAAATATGACCATTTTCAATGGCAACGTCATAAACTAAACTAAAGCAGCGAACTTTCCCTCAACATAGGCCTATATATAAAGCGCTAGCATCTGGTAGGCCTAGTCTAAGGTTTTAAGCGCAGGGCATCATATTTTATACACGACGAGTGTCTGGTCGTGACAGATGTGGAAAGGGAAACCTCGCCTGATTGCTAGAGAGATTGCCAGAGAGATTGCCAGATAAGTGGTCATTCATGGAGAGGAGGAAGAAGAGTTGCTTTGACTGATTTCGTAGAGGACAACGGACGGAGAGGATTGTGTTAATATGTATAAGTTTCCATGCATTGTCTATTATTTTACTGTGCGTCGAATCGGTTGTTCGGGTGGAACTAACGTAATGATGTTATAATCTGAACGTAGTAGACAAAGCGAGCGTCTAACTAAATTGCATCGATCAATCGTAATTGGGATCATCAATCAATTCGTTCCTTTATTGAAAGTCAGTTTCATCTGATTCTACCGACGTTGAAATTCATGAATAGCAAAGAGTCAACTAATTGCACATGATTCGTTGCCTCATTTTAGCTAATATATAGGCCTATTTCTATCGGTTTACTATCAAAAGGGCGACTCCGAAAGGGCGACCATCAGAAGGTCGACCTCATAAGAGCGACTTTTCGAAAGAGCGCCGATCAAAAGGGCGCCGATCAAAAGGGCGACCATCAAAAGGGCGACTTTTTAATGTTTTCAAAGGAAGGATTTACAGTCATTCGAAAGAAAGACAAGTACAGCGTCGATTAGTAGCCTACTTTGAAAGCTTAATTATAATATGTAAAATTATGTAGGCTAATAGTGTTCATCGATTAGTAGGCTACTTAGAAATTTTCTAATAAGTCAAATGATGTAATAGTGTTTAGTGGTCAATGTTCAATAAAACTAATGTTCACTGAAACAAATGCTACTTAATGACACGAAAATCTCTATAAAACGTCGATTAGTACTGTGAAATATATGTCCAAGTAAAAAAATAAAGCTATTCATGGAAACGAAAGTCTCTGCGGTCACTTGTTAAAAGGTGATTAGCGAGTCCAACATACGAAAGTCTCCGCTCAAATGTTGAGGGTGATGCTCTTTTGTACATACGCTTGTTTGCGTAGGCCTATTTCTCTTTAAAGTAGGCCGACCGTCTAGCATCTACCTATTTCGTTGAACACTGAGAACGTTCCGATGTTTGCTTTCTCTTTCATGTAGGCCGACCGTCCTCCACCGACCATTCAGTAGGCCTACATAGGCTACTGCGAAAGTTCATTGTTCGCCCTTTTGATGGTCGCCCATTTGTGCGGTCGCCCTTTTGATCGGCGCTCTTTCGAACAGTCGCCTTTAAAAGCGGCGCTCTTATGAGGTCGCCCTTCTGATGGTCGCCCTTTCGGAGTCGCCCTTTTGATAGGATACGATTTCTATCTAACTACCCCATCGCCCAATCAATCTAACTATTCGATCACCCATTCATTCGTCTTCGCTGTCATCTGAACGAGTTTCTGTTTCCTATAGACCTTGCCAGCTCAGATCAACAATGTGTGCCTTCTCCTACAGACAGTCGCTTCGTATGGCGCATCACATTATTGGAATTACATGTACGTGTAGCATGACTTGTATAAGTAGGGAGAAGAGCATTTTTAACCGCGAAGGAGAGCTGAATTGCTGCCACCCGCATATCGATCGATATGCGGTTGAAAAAGGATATGATTAGGCATAGGCCTAAGGAAACTCTTACAAAGTTGAAACGATTCGAATCTGAGTTTGAAACTGCTCTTTTATAAACAGAATTGCTGAATAATTAGGAACAAACGCATATTAGGCCACTGCTACAAATTAATATATTATATAGGGCCTATCTATAGTAAGAAAGCTACAATTCTTGAAGGTGTAGGCCGATTATATGTATGTAGGTCTCAGGGGTAAGTGGTGCAAAAGTGGCAGGGTAGGGTAAGAGTGGCATCCCCACTCTAGAAGTATGTACTTATTTTCTGAAACCTTTGCCTAGTGCGAACATAGACTATCAGTAAGTGTTACGTTTTCATAAGCCGAGAGTTTCCAAAAGTTTAATGGTAAAAATTTTATATAATTTTTTCGATTTTTCGCGTTTTTTGCATCTCTCGTGATTATCACAAATATGTTGCTCACTTTCAGTATTAAGATCGCACTTGTTAAAGTTTTATTTTGTATTATGCAGGAATGTGTGTTCTTTTAAATGCTAAAAGTTTTAAGAAATTAGGCAACGCAATAATGTTGATTGATACTCGTAATTATGAGCACCCAAATCGGGGCAAAAGTAGCACTGTATGCCACTCTTGCCCCCGTTTTACGTGCCACTATTGCCCCATCACTGACACTTTTGCCCCAGCGGTATGGCAGTTTTGCCCCAGCGGTATGCCAGTTCTGCCCCAGCGGTATGCCAGTTTTGCCCACAGATATCCTACCGGTAAATTAATTTATTAATTGGTTTTTGGCACTTTTGGCATTGTACATAATTATTCAACGTTATATATAAGCGTAAAGCTCAGCGAGAAAGTCACACTGACGAAGTATTGTGCCATTCCATGAAAATGGTGTGAGGTGTCTAGTGGAGATCAAGGCAACTCAGACAGGCACTCTTCCGCGCTCAACCAGCGTGCTTCCTTAAGCAAGCATAGAAAGAGCAACAGTAGTCAAGTCTGGTGGTAATGAAAGAATGGACACGGGTAGCAAGTTAGCAACAACAGTAGGAGTAAGCGAGCGAGCGAGCAACAGTGCGTAGTTGACGCAGTTGATAATAACAGACACGGCTGAGTGAGTCATTGTTTGGAGCAAGAGTGAGCTCTTGGTCCAGAGCAACACCAAAGTCACGGACTTTGGTTGAGAAGACATAATCAGGAAAGGCAGCACCAATAGCCCATATTATACAGTAGCAACTTTAAAACAGAACACGAAAGTGAAAAGGTTCCAAAAGCTTATGATGAAAAGAAAACTTGGAACATCACCAGAATTCAAAGAATCAATGCAAAGCTCAAATCGCCCCGGAAAACCAGAGCTCCGTGCTCAACCAGCTTGCTGTCTTGGGAAACCTGCGAGCACTAACAACTGAGAATTCAAAACACAAGATAGTACAATCAATGTTAAGGTAGCACCTGCCTTTGAAAAAAGTCATAGACTATAAGATTATCAACCGCCCATATTTTTCTTTGACGAAATTGAGATAAGTGATGAGAGAGAAAGAGATAAACACTTCCTGTCTGGTCCTTCCAGGAAATGTATAGGCTACCAATGGAGCTTAGCCCATCTTTACCTACGAGGACATTCAGAACAGTGCTGCCACTGACTCGCAGCCTATGCTCAATTATTGCTCATCTGCGAAGAAATGCAGTTAGTGATACCGCTGATACTCAGCATATCCTCACATGTGAGAAATTCAGGCAGGTAAAGCAGCGTTTAGGAATAACGTGACTTCATGTAAAGGCTTGACGTCTAGTTCTCTTGTTCAGAAAAGCCATCGCCAGGTTCGTCTGCCTATACTGCTGCTGGCAAGCGTAAAAGAAGGAGCGAATATTTAGCAATGCTGCATGAAGCCAAGTGCGTGCAAAGCAAGTCTATAGAGGAAAACGTGCTAAAGATATGGAGCAAACAGATGGCAGGTACCTGAAAATAGAATGACAATGGAAGCCGAGAAATAAAACATGCATTTAAAACACAGAAAATTAAAGTCACAATAGACTTATTTCATGTGTGCTTTTGTCTTTGTTGATTACTGACTAAAACTTTTGTCTAAATGTCAGAAAATATTTAACATTGTTGTGATTTTGTGATTCAAGCTTAATACAGAGCACCAATTCTGTAGATTGCTTAGCAAAACCGGTACTTGAGGGATTTCATGGAAGGTATCTTCTCATCACACTATGCATTGCTGTGTGCAATAGTCTGATTTAATATGTAAAACATAAATTCCTGCTAATTGTAAAACAAAATTGTTGAAAACGTAGCCTATGCTACTGTCTCTGGGGGTACGAAGGGCATGCCAGTCTTGCCCTCAACAAGGGGTAAAAGTGGCATGATACTCATGCCCCGCATGGTGGGGCAAGAGTGGCCTTTTGGGTGCCTCCATCCCAAGCCAGATTGTGATTAAAGAAATCGGATCCAGTAGCAATTTAAGCAATTTTATGGATGCACCGATGATCTACCTACACCACAAAACAAATTTCATCTCGATATGTTTAATATTGCATATTTTATTCCACATTTTGTGACTTTATGCCACTCTTGCCCCCACCTCCCCTAGGTCTCACTTATATTCTACCGGCCTTCATATGTCAGGGTTGCGTGGATGGAAAAAGAGCCCGAGAAAGACCGAGAACTAGAAGACGCTGTATGGATGGATGAAGTCAAGAAATGGATGGGGTTGTCATTGGCGGGTTGCGTGAGGAAAGCGAGAGACAGAGAGGGATGACGTTGTTGGCTCTGGTCTCCGATCCGCAGCAATGAGGATGGTCAAGATGATGAGATGATGATGACTTATGAGCACCCGTTAATAAGCTGGTCTCTCAGGCGTGACTTTTGTAGGCGTTGATAAATTCTCAAAAGATTGCCATCAGACCTACATGTGCATGACATTGTCGAGTCATTGCGCATATTATTGTTTAAGTCCTTAAATTGAGTCAACGAGTGTCGCAATTAAATTGAATTAAGGTATCGTAAGATCAATTAGAAAATCAAATTGCCTAAACAGTGAAGCTCTATGTTTTATATTTATTTCTCTCGTGTTCTATAGCGCCCATTAATTCAAGCTCACTACTCAGAGTCGCTCCCGACTACAGTGCGGACTCGTGCGCATCGGAGTTTCACTCCGAAGCGCACGGGCAATTATTGCACGTCGAGGACTTGCCCAAGGTCTCTACCCGGTGGCTCGACGTGAATTCAAACCTGGAACCTTCCGGCTCCAAGGCACCAAACTCAACACTACACCACCGAGTCTCGCGACCTATGACGCGTGCAATGCGTGCATACAATTACTTTGTGTGTATTGTGCAATGTGCATGCTCTTATAGAGAGAAAAAGCAACGTGGGTCTATACGATATACCCATGGAATATTGAGGGCTTATGGTGAGTTAGAAAGAATTCCATCCGTGAAGTATACAGCGACCACACACCGCGTTTAAGCGACGCTGCATACGGCTGAATGCTTTTGCCACATAGCCTACATCTACAATGCTTAAATGCAGCGTATGATGATTCTGTAGCATTCAGCGCATGATCAATTTGCTTTTCCAGCCGTTTAAGATGCTGATCCAGATGCTTCAGTATTTAGTCGTGCAAGAGTTGATGCGCATAGAGTCGACGTGATGCTGTTGTTGACGGTTGATTAAGTCTGTGTTTGCCAGCTGATCTGATGCACGTGTCCTATTCTTCTATATATTTCGACATCTGCAGCAGCTGATATCAGCACATACATGTATTGTATACATGTTCATATGGGTCTACGTCCTGCGTCAATCTAGAGAAGCAACGCTGTAGACTTTATAGAATCTATTTCAAAACACTTCTCTCGTGTCTCTCTCTACCTCTCTGTAATCTCTATCTTCTCTTTGTCTACATCTCAAAGCCTATAATTATAGCTCTTCTGCCGTTTCTGCATGTAGGGCCTATCGTCTGAATTATTATCTGCAACGTTTAAACATGAAGCTATAATTTTATTATCTTATATACCAGGTACTCTATATTAACTGAAAAATTCTTTGAATACTTTGCAATGCTTTATGGCTGAGAAATCACCTCAGACTATACGAGTGAAGGTGAAAGATCAATCCCTGGCCAACGGAAATGAAGAGCACTCTGATGGTCGATGTGCAAGACACATGAGAATATCCAACATTTGCTCATATAGATTGTACCACAAGCAGACACATATCTCACTCTTAGCAAACAATGTTCAAAGGAGTTGGTTCCATTAGGGACACAAGGAAATAGATGAGCTTACTTCAGTACACAATCTTATGTAGGCTACCAGTTAGGCCTACATTACAAATAAAATTATAACTATAGACTTCCACGCTTCGACCCTTTACTTATCTGTCATCTGTTCATTACTTTAGTACTGTTGAGTGTGACCAACGTAGCCTATATGAATGCTTATCGAATACAAATGTTATAGTCTAAGCAGTTACAGCATAAACTCAATGCGAGGGCGTGTAGGAACGGCCTCGCATTTATCGAGTATATTATGTAGGCCACCCGAGTCGTAGGCCTACTCTATTTCATTTTACATATAATTGCGTTCAGAAGATGGCACAGTCACGGCAGACCTACGCTGTGCTTGATCAAGTCAGAAGAAAATTAAGTGTCGTGTATTGACTTTTTATTTAAAAAAGCTTACGCAGGATAAACTGAAATTGCCCTGCATAGGCTACCATTTCAAAACATAAAATAATGATGTAGGCCTATTCAAATGCACGAGTGTTGTGAGCAAAGAGGTAAAAGTAAAACTTACTTCCTTAAGAAGTGTTAGGCTACATCAGTGCTGTCCAACGTGCGGCCCGCGGGCCGCATGCGGCCCGCGAGGTGATTTCAAGTGGCCCGCCCGGGCTCACTAAATATTTGCACTTTGTGTGAAACGAAGTAAAGGATAAAGTCACTGATCGACTTGAGCGTTTATTTTTCATTGATGTGGTGGCAGTTGCAGATTTTTAATGCTACCAGGAAAGCAAATCCGAAAACTAAATCTCTTCTTTATTTTCCTCGGGCTAGGCTCCCAGACGTTTTTGCACAACCTTTTTGTTTGAAATCGAGGAGATTCAAGTAATGAAGGGGCCCACCACCGAACCCCTGCACAAGACCCCCAAAAACCGTGCTACGCCACTGCTCCCAGAGTCTATCTGCAGGGTGACACACGACTTCTGGTTTTGACAACTCTTATTACTGTACTCAACTATACGGACCTCGCAAACCCTCCCAAACCGTTCACTTCTAGTCAGTCCCAAGTCTCTAAGATGTGTGTGCTACAGAGTTACAGCATGTCTGCAAGTCTTTTGAGGTAAACTAATATAGCCGACTTTTAGTTCTAAGGAATAAGTATTTTAAAAAAAACAATCGATGAGAGAGACCCAGGGCCGACGAATGGCGATGTCTTTGCTCTTTTTGGTCCGAAGACGACCGAGATTCTGGCTTCGACGAATTTTTATGAAAGCCAGAGCAGGAAGATGGAAATTCGCCCCAGTCGTAAAGTGGATCTTAGCCAAAAAAAATTGACTGCTCGACGTAATGAAGAGCTGAGCTGCCCGAACTCTGTGTTGTGTATGGGCGACGAAACTGAGTACAAGGCAGAGACAAACGCCACCTTGCATATATTGATGCTCACCTATTGTGAAGCATGACAATTTTGGTTTGTGTTGCGTAGCCTAGTCCACATGCTATTATTCATTATTAATATTCATGTGGAACCTGTCGAACTCTTTCCACGAACTGCTCAAGACTTTCCTCTTTGGCCATTCCTGGGTCGGGAGCATCCCTGAATAACTGTCTTGAACCGGCGGCAAATAAATGTCATATGTAAATAGCTAGAATTCTAGATTGATAGATAGATTGTAATCATTCCATATTAAATTTCAACATTCGCTTCAATGTTAATATAATATAAGCTTATTATCAATAAATTTTAGCCACTGCCTTTAAGTTTTCTGTTGCGGCCCTCGGCTTCAAGAACCTTGCTTTTGCGGCCCGTGGTACCAAAAAGGTTGGACAGCACTGGGCTACATGATGTGTTCTGAATGTGGTGTGTGTGTGTGTGTGTGTGTGTTCTGAATGTGGTGTGTGTGTGTGTGTGCGCGCGCGCGCGTGTGTGTGCACTTGACGCAAATATCTAGGAAAGCACAAGTTGTCGTCGTCGACTTTGTCGTCATCGTTGTCGGTTGTTGGTGCACTTGATCATGTCACGTCTAGACTCAGTAGGCCTATCTGTCTTCATATGTTGTCGTCGGATACTGTATAAGCAAGAGGAGAAGGAGGACGAAGCGGAGGAAGAGTAGGAGGAGGAAGAGGAAGAGGAGGAGGAGGAAGAGGAGGATGTGGAAGAGGATGGGTGGAGACCTCGGATCATGATGTCGTCTGCGTTCATCCAATCATTATGGAATACGTAAGCATAGACAACGGCTGACAACGGTTGCTGGATGATCGCCTTTTGAATGGCACAGCCCGATGCATGGTGAACGCAGGTTATGACAGACAGAGAGAGGGACACAGAAAGAGGTACACACAGAAAGAAACAGACAGACAGACAGAGAGAAATAAAGAAGAGAGCGATGGTTGTAATCTCCATCCAGAACATCAGTTGGGGTATCGTCGAGATCCTGGTTAACACTTTTATCTTGATGAAGAAGACGTTATTCTATCTTCATTCAATGCTTCGTCTTCGTCGTCAGGCTGGAAAGGAAATCTTGAATAATCGGCAGTGCAGTCATTTCTCACTGCACATTAACAGGACCTTGTGTCAATGCCGCGTTCTAGTAAAATCACATTCGTACAATATACATGCAATGATTTAGTATAAAACCACGACTTTGACGGCGGTAGCTTTTACAGACGGAAGTATGTGTTTGAAGACAGATTATTTATTAGCAGTCTCCGAAAAATAATCAATTAGAAATCGTGGATCGGTCAGTGAGATCGTCTATAAACACTGCAGCAGGTTGCACGATTGCGTGAAAATATGTCATTGAGAAGCGGAGCAGACGGCTCTTCATTCGAAGTCGAGGCTACGGCGGCAGCGTCTCCCACAACAAGATACGATTCGATTGTTGAGCAAATACGTCAGGGGTCGATTCTAATGCGATGCCCTTTGCCCTCGCCTCTCCCGTCTTCGTCGTCGTCCACTTACTTTCGTCCATCGTCTGATCATCGATATCCGAGATGTCCTAAGTGCGCTCGATGTCGCAACCACGGAGTCATCTCAACGTTGAAGGGACACAAGCGATTCTGTCGGTGGCGAGATTGCTGCTGTGCCAAGTGCACACTGATCGCTGAAAGACAGCGAGTGATGGCGGCGCAGGTGGCTCTGCGCAGGCAACAGTCGCACGACGAGGAGGAGGAGGAGGACAACGAAGCCCGACGAGAGATCATTGACCGTCTGTTCGGTCCTCGAGGTCTTCAACACCAGACGACGACGACGACCATGGACGACAAACTCTCAGCCAACGAAACAATGACATGGTGTAACTGGATGAACATGGAAGACTATGAAGCATCTACATCTGAACCTCTGAGTAAGATTATTATTCTTTATTTGCCATCATCAGACATCATAGCTACTCTTGAGTACATCGATATAAAGCGTTAATTATAGCACCAAGGTTTCTCAAAGCTATTCGCAAATCTAGGCCTACTTCATCTTTGACCTCAATCGTTTACTGCTTCGTCTGTTCTCGATTGTCTATTGTAATTTTGTCATTGTTCTCCTCTCTATATTGTTTGTTTATCTCCTCTACAGTTATGGGTGCCCGCACCTAGGGGCCCCTCCTGGAAAATTTACAGCTTTTTTGGACTACTACTTTTTGTGTTTTGGCAAAATTTCTTTGTTCTAAAGCACGTAGGCTACTATTGACAAAGACCTGTAAAACTCTAATATCTTTGCCAATGATACTAAAATTATTCACAACGGCACACTGAGAAATTGACATTTTCGAAACCTCTATGAAAAATATATCCTATGTTCTTAATTTCCTGCTTGGCATTTTCAACTCCTGAGAAAAATTCACAGTGGTCAAGTGCTGTGTTTTGCCCCATCGTGCAGAAATAATATCTGCGCGCGACCATGTCTACAGTCTGTTCTCAATGCTGCTGATAGACTCATTTCCCGTCTTCATAGATTCTCTCGCATTTCTACATTCATGACTTCACTGGCTTCAACTCGCGGCCTGCACAGGCTACACTTCAAAGTTCTTATTTTGGTCCTCAACTCTCAATTGGATCTTGCTCCGATCAGTATCTTTGTGATCTTATGCTTCGCCCATCTCTGCCACTTCGCTGCGTCCTCTTAGGTCTTCTGGTTGGCTTGACCTCTTTGTTCCCCTCGTCAGGACCGCCATTGCTCAATCCAGATTAGGCTACTTAATTGTCTCTCGTCTCAAAACTTGCCTTTCCTCCTGGCGTTGCACGCACTGGGAGCGCTTCTGAAAAACTCTCGCTGCGATAAAGCGCTTTATGAGTGGTTAGATAAATTTGACCATGTTTTTGCAGTTCATACTAGTTTGAAATAAATAATATTCGATATTGAATGTACGATTACGGAGGATGCTAGGCCTAGATGTCACAGAGAAATACAGCGAAGGATTGTACTAGGAAAAGATGCATTTGAAAAGAGGAAAGAGCTACTGAGAGGAGGAATCAATAAGGAGCTGAAAAAGAAAATGATATTACAGCTGGAGAGGGCCATTGGACTCTTTAAGGATAGGTGGCGTTTTGCTCATGTCATTGCCCTCCATAATCCATATCATTATCACTAACCTGCATGATGCACCATAGCCTACTGTTGCCGCATCCATACTGTTGGAATGCAGAGCTTTATTCACGATTAAAGGAGATAAAGATTGTCACATGTCATCTTAACTACTAGCACAAAACACGGAACGGAGAAGGAGGAAGTGACGTTTAACATAGACTAAATTATATAGAGTCATCTACAGTCATCTATGCTAGCGCCATCTAGAATGTGTATAATATCATTATTCCAACACCCCCACTTTATACACACTCAGAAAATTAGGTTAGTGTTATTTTTCTAACCCCATCCCAGAAATGCATTTGTTATGCAAATCTTTACACAGTCCTTTCGTTAAACAGTCAGCAACCATGTTTGTTGTTTCAATCTGTTTAACCAGAATGTCTCCAATTGCAATTCTGTCTCGAATGAAGTGATGCTGCACAGCAATGTGCTTGGTCTTGGGTCGATATCCGGGATTTCTAGCAAGATCAATCGCCCCTTTGTTATCACAGAAAATCTCCACGACATCTGAAGCTTGAGGAACAAGTTCTTTGTGAAGTCCCTTTAACCAGATAGCTTCTGTAGCAGCCATGCTTAAAGCCATGTACTCTGCTTCAGTTGTTGACTTTGCAACTGTTGGTTGTTTCTTTGAGTTCCAACTTATTGCGGCACCACTTAAAACAAAAGTGTATCCTGTGGTTGATTTCAGATCCCTTTTATCACCACCCCAGTCAGAATCACAAAACCCAATCAAATCTTCATTGGTTCTCCTGTACACTAGTTTGGTACTTGCAGTCTGCCGAAGATATCTAAAGATTCTTTTCACTGCAACCCAATGAGTTTTTCCATAATTGTTATTGAATCTGCTCATGACCCCCACTGCAAATGCGATGTCTGGTCTTGTAGCCTGTGCTGCATACATAAGGCTACCCACAGCTTCTTGAAAAGGAATGTTTCTCATTTCTTCTTCTTGCTGTTGACTGTTAGGAAGAAATTCTTCTCCAAACAAATCTTGATTCGGATCAAGTGGAGTTGAAACCCCATTGCACTCAGTCATATTGAAGCGGTTGAGCACTTGTTCAATATATTTCTCTTGATCAAGTGATATCGTTCCTGTATCACGATCTCTTTGGATATGAATGCCCACACAATAGTGTGCCTCACCAAGATCCTTCATCTTGAGACGTTTCATTAGATCTGCTTTCAAATTCTGTTTCTCCCCCTTGTTGTTCGAGAGAATTAAAAGATCATCAACATACACTGCAATGATTAAGATCTTTCCGTTTTCACATCTGTAGTAAATGCAAGTGTCAAAATTTGATTGCACAAATCCAAGTTCTTTCAACAACTTATCCAATTTCTTATTCCAGGCTCGGCTTGCTTGCTTCAGACCATAAATTGACTTCTTTAGCCGACAAGTTTTACCATTCAGCCGAAAACCACCTGGCAATTCCATGTAAATTTCTTCTTCAAGCTCAGGATGCAAAAATGCTGTTGTGGCATCCATTTGATCAATGTCAAGGTCATATTTTGCAGCCAGTGCCATCAGAAGACGAATGGAAGTATAACGTACAACCGGCGAGTACGTTTCCTCATAATCAATGCCTGGTTTTTGTGAACATCCCTTAGCCACCAAACGAGCTTTGTAACGCTCAACTGTACCATCAGATTTCAGCTTTGTTTTGAAGACCCATTTGCACTTAATTGCTTTTCTCCCAGTAGGTACATCAGATAATGTCCACGTCTGGTTTTCAACATGTGCCTGAATTTCTTCTTCCATTGCACGTTTCCATTCTTCTGCATATTGAGAAGTAAGTGCTTCTTCAACAGTTGCTGGATCAGTACTTTTACACAATGTAGCTTGATGCACAACAAAATTCTCATTGAATATTTGCTTATTTGGAATACGAGTTCTTTTTGGCCTCTCAAATGTGTCTCGTATCACTTCTCCATCATCAGTTATGTCCTTATTGACCACTGAAATATTTGATCCACCAGAATCTTCTTCCACAGAGTTTATTTCCAAGCCAGTGTTCGAGCCATCAGTAAGATTAGTCTTTCATCCACCAAACTCCTTTGAACCATCAGACTCCCCCACTTCAACATGAGTTTGGGTATTCTGAAACTGCTGTTGATTATGAATGTCTGAAGTGACAATTTGCGATGAGTTGTCATCCGCAACATCTGGAAAAGGATCATCTGAAGACGAATGTCGAACAGGAAACTGAGATTCAAAGAAAACAACATCTCTGGATCGAGTGAATTTCTTTGTAACAGGATGAAGCATTCTGTAACCTTTGCTTTCTTCACAGTAACCAACGAAGATGTACTCTTTTGACTTAGAGTCCCATTTCTTGCGGTTATTATCAGGAATTTTCACCAAAGCTTTGCAACCAAAAACACGAAGATGGCTTAGGTCAGGTTTTTCTCCTGTCCATGCCTCTTGAGGTGTCATATTTGGTAAGACTTTTGTAGGTGACCGATTCTTCAGATAATTGGCTGTATTTACTGCTTCTGCCCAAAAATCTGTGCTTACTCCGGATTCTAGAATCATTGTTCGAGCTCTTTCTACCAAAGTTCTGTTCAGACGTTCAGCAACTCAGTTCTGCTGAGGAGTATACGGAATCGTGGTTTCGTGACGAATTCCACAACGTCGTAAGAAACTTCTCATTGACATATTCAGTACCATTATCTGTTCGAAGAGTTTTGATACGTTTACCAGTCTGATTCTCAACAAGAGATTTGTACTCCTTGAACTTCTCCAGTACCTCAGTCTTTGATTTCAGAAAATAGACAACCGAGTGTCTCGTGAAATCATCAATCAATGTCAGAAAATACCGTGCTCCACCAACTGATGAAACATGCATTGGACCACAAATATCAGAATGAACAAGACCAAGAACGTGCTTCGCTCGTTTGGCTCCTGTTTTCTTGAACGGTTTGCGATGCTGTTTGCCTTTCACACAAACTTCACAGGGAATAGTTGCCGCCCCTTCAGACTGAACACCTGAACACATAGTGCTTCGAAGTAGGCGCATAGAAGGCCGATTAAGATGTCCAAGGCGACGATGCCATAAGTTTACAGAGTTCGTTGACAGCGCAGCAAACATACGAGATTGCTTACAGTTCAAACGATACAGTCCATTGACTTCTGTGGCAGTTCCAATGACACTTTTTGGATTGACCTTCACCTGCTGATTAACTATGCGACAGCCTTTCTTGTCAAACAAAACAGTTTTACCCTCCTGAGCAATTCTGTTAACTGCTAAGAGATTTATAGCCAAATCTGGAACATGAACAACATCCGAAATTTCCATTGTTTTCTTTGTTGACAACGGAATCGATAATGTTCCCATTCCAGTACTTTTTAACTTTGTTCCATTTGCAATTCCAACCTCTTGACTAGAATCTGAAGAAAAATTCTTAAGCAAGTCAAGTCGAGATGTTAGATGTACCGTGGCACCTGAATCAAGATACCAATCATCATTCATCGAGGTAGGCTGCACCGATGAAACTGAAAAATTCGTTTGGGCTGACACAGCACCAAAATTCGCGTTGGCTGAATTCTTATGTGGTTTAACCTTGACCTTCTCACATTGCGAACGAATATGACCAAAACGATTACATTCAAAACAACGTGGTCTTTTTGGCTTACTTTTCATCTGGGACATGCCCTTGTGGGACCTGCTCATTTGAGACCTGCCCATTGAAAATGCTGAATGAGTTGCAACCGAAGTCGTACTTGCTCCTAGCTCCTTAACACTGTCCTGAAGCAATAGACTTTTTACAAACTCAACTGTTGTGTCTTGCTTTGATCCTTGGATGCCTAATATTAAAGGCCTATACTGATCTGGAAGACCTCCAAGAATTATGCCTCCAACAACATTGTCCTGAAAAGGTTGACCAATTGATTCCAATTGTTCTGCAATTGACAAAATGTGATCTACATACTGCTGCATCGAAGGAAAGTTCTCAAAATTTGTCTTAAACAAACTGGAATACAGTCCAATCAGACGAACAAGAGCAGTGCTTTCATATTCACCTCTCAATGCGTCCCAAGCAGCTTTCGCAGTCTGGCATTTCTTCGTGACTCTGGTCGAACAGGGTTTTAGGCTGAGATTGATTTTGGCTAACGCACGTAAGTCCAAATCCGGATCAACAGTCTGGCCCTCTTTTGGCGAAACACAGCGCCATAAACCTGCGTCAATTAAGAAATTTTGCATCCAGAATTTCCAATCACCATAATTTTTGCCATCAAGATGCTTCGCTTCCGGTAAACCTCCGACGGAATTTGTAGTAACTGTTGTCGCTACATTGCCTGTTCCTGTGCTAATTTTCTCCTGAATTCTCAAAACTTGCTGCTGTAGTTCTTCCAATGCCGCCATTTTGACGCGAGACCAAGAAGAAACTTCAGCTTCTATCGACTCGGATAATTAACGAGAAAACTCGAAAAATATTAGTCGACCAGTCGTCCTGGGAATTAACCAGTCGTCCTGCGTTCGACCTGGGCCCATAACCTGTTGGAATGCAGAGCTTTATTCACGATTAAAGGAGATAAAGATTGTCACATGTCATCTTAACTACTAGCACAAAACACGGAACGGAGAAGAAGGAGGAAGTGACGTATAACATAGACTAAATTATATAGAGTCATCTACAGTCATCTATGCTAGCGCCATCTAGAATGTGTATAATATCATTATTCCAACACATACTCCTTTGAGAATGAGTACGCAATACAAAGGCATTTATTTACATTATGTACTAGCTGGGGTACCCGGCGTTGCCCGGGAAATTTAGGATTCGACCCGCTCCGGCAACAACCCCACCACACCACACCCCACCACACTCCGACCTCCACCGGTACGCCACCCAAGAAATTTGGGTTTTCGAGAAAATTTCCACCCCCATCCCACAACCCCTCACCTCTACCCCAACCCTCCCACCCCAACCTCCACCCCCTCCCACCCCACACCCCATCCCACCGCCGCTTCCACCCCTTCCCCACCCCCCCACGACCCTCTCGCCCCCCATTCCACCCCGGCCCCAACCCCCACCTACACCCCTCCCCCCACCCCACGACCCCCTCGCCCCCCACACCCCTTCGCCCACCCACCCCGGCCCCCCACCTCGACCCCCATCCCACCGCCGTAATGTGAGCCGTGATGTCGAATGATTGAGCCATAGGAGCTGAAAGTTTTCATGGGCGGAGTTTATCAGGGGGTTGGGGGCTAAGCCCCCAAGAAGACCCAGATTCATTTTTTACCGTGTAAATGGTAGCTTTTCCCGGGCTTAACACCCCCAGAGCGGAGCATAAGCAGTCTAGACGCAACTAGATGTGTTTTAAAACTGTGTAGGACCTAATATAAATAAGAAACTTTTCATGCAGTAGCCTAGATGAGCTTCATATTGACTTAAATTCTTAATTTCATTTTCGTGCCATTGCATAAGAATGTAGCTGACATTTCTGAAGGTCATGTAGCTGTCATTTCTGAAGGTCATGCAAGTTTGCTTGCAGATACACAAACGCTTGCAAGTATTTTTCAATCGAACTTTTCACTGGAGTTGCATCTCAACTCTCCTTAGAAAATCGACCCATTCTTTATACCATGGACATCACCAGTGATCTCTGCATCCGAAAGCACTCCCATGTTAATTTCTGATTCGCCAGTGTCGATCATGGATTCGACCTGATAACCACGAGGAACTCAGAGGGTGAGGCTGGTAGGTAATTGAGCAGATATCAGACAAGACAAGAAGTTAAAATATTTCAATTGATGATTTTTGTCTTCCATTTCCTCAGATATCGTCGCATCTGGTGTCGCCACCGCCATTAATCATGACAATGACAACAACGAAAGCCACAATTTAATCCTCATTCCTAACACAAGCATGCATCATCATCATCAACATCATCAACATAATCTAGCAAAAACAGCAAAGCGCCAGCAACAACAACAACTACAACAACAACAGAAGCATCATCAGCAGCTGCAGCAGAAGCAACAAATGGAATCCATGAGAATGGATCGAAACAGAAAGACAGATGAAGTGGAGATCGTGGATGACAGAGAGAAGTCGACCGAACGACCGACCCTCCCTCGCAAGAAATCCGAGGGAACGAACTGCACGGAGCTAAAGGTGAAGTCCAGCTATTGTCCTAATTGTTCACACCAATTGTTCTCCTCTCAGCAGCAGCAGCAGCTTCTCCATCGTCATCAACTCATCATTCAGATGGCAACTAGATCCTATCAAGAAGCGAACCGTTCATCAGTCGACCGGAATCGCATCCTTCTTCAACCGACAAGCACTCTGATGCAGAATCCTCTGCTTCATCCGCTTCTGCTGCCCGACACAATGGCACCGATTCAAATTCCACCACCACCACCACCACCACCACCACCACCACCACCACCGTCATCATCATTATCATCATCATCATTATCTGTTGCACTCGGCTTCCATGACGCAGCCTCGTCACTGCTTCCGCTCTTTGGTGTTCGGCCAAGCAATACTCTCAGCCAATTTTTCAGTCAGCCATTTGACGACGTTCCTCTTGCTTCTCCTCATCCTCCTCCTCCACCATCACTGTCCCAGCATCAGTACCTGCTGCCATTGTCATTTCATCATCATGCTCATGGCGCTGCTTGGGTCGGTGCTGCAATACCAGCGACAGCACTGACAAATTACGAACAGCAGACGACCTCGTCTGAATCGGAATCGGCGGGGTTCTCAGTGGACACCCATTTCAACAAAGAAACCATGGACACGCGTAGTTACCTGACCTTGAAGAAATAGTTGCGGCAAATAAGAGTTCATCCAATGACGCTGGTGAAGTGGAACATTTAAGAATGACCAACTGTTTGATATATGCCACATTCATGAAATATATAAACGGAAGTGTGACAAGACACACCTGCTACATTATACATATCGATTACTTCTGCTGAAAGAGACACCTGCTGTCTATGCTTGCAATCGAGTCGAAAGCACCTCATTATCTTCCATAAATTAAATTGAATAATTTTTAGGAATTGAATCAAATCTGAAATTTTGATATTTTTCTGCTAGTTGGAAACCTTTATTTCATCATGTCACTAAAAAATACTTAGATTTGTCAATGATTTAAAAAAATATTAATTTTCTCACTTGGTGTCACTTCTTGAAAGAAGTGACTCTGAGGCATAAGAGCCAGTGTAAGCTCACTGGCAATTCCGGTGGTCCTAGGGCACTTCCGGTGGTCCTAGGGCACTTCCAGTGGTCCTAGGGCACTTCCAGTGGTTCTAGGGCACTTCCAGTGGTCCTAGGGCACTTCCGGTGGTCCTAGGGCACTTCCGATGGTCTCAGGGCACTTCCGGTGGTCCTAGGGCACTTCCAGTGGTTCTAGGGCACTTCCAGTGGTCCTAGGGCACTTCCAGTGGTCCCAGGGCACTTCCGGTGGTCCTAGGGCACTTCCGATGGTCTCAGGGCACTTCCGGTGGTCCTAGGGCACTTCCGGTGGACCCAGGAGCCTATGGACCTTGACCTTATTCTCTTGACCTAATTACTATGACTGAATGACCTGATGAAGCCACTTGACCTATATTGTAGTCTATTATCTAATAACCATACAATGCACCATTGTACCACTCTTCCATACCATCAAAAGACAAAGCCCATTAAGTTTAGCATAAGCTTTGCCCCTATGGTATTAAACAATAATTACTAGGAAATAGGAAATGGCAAGAAATAAATTGGTACCCTCCTTCTTAAAAAGTCAGTGAATAAATTTACACCTCTGTGTTTGTAGAGGCGCCTTTGTAACAGCATCTGCTGTGTTACGATGCCATAGAACAGGGGTCTCAAACTCAAGCCAGCATGTGGGCCGCATTTGGAAATTTATAACATGACTCGCGGGCCGCAACATAAAAATATTATCATGCACGTAAAACTATAGAATTAGTTTCGTGTCATTGCAGCATACAATATTGTAATGATGACACAATCCTGTAAGATTCACATAATATATTTTAGGCCTAAGTGTAACTATATGGTACTACAAACAAAATTGAGAGCTATTCTTCCCAATTCTATCCCAATTATTGAAAAATGCGTATACGCGCCAAAAATAAAAATAGTTATGCTGTAGGCCTAATCAAAATTTAAAATGACTCCAATTGTTTTTCCTAAGCAATGTTCAGAGCAAGGCAACTCGAATTTAGTTAGAGACTTTGAGTTTCTTAGATGTTCTAAGTGCTCTAAACCAAAGTCACCAAAATTATCTAGTAGGAATAAACACACCTGTTAGTGTAAATGTTCAAAACCAAGCAAATGGAAGTCAATTTGCAAAAATAAACACATGCAGATGTGACATTTTTCAACATTTCATCATCTGGGGAGATACGATTAAGGGAATACTATATTTTGCGACACCGGCATAAAATTTCGCTGTAGCCTAGCATACTTCAGTAAGTCTGCATCGCACTGAAGGTCCACTAACTCCATCTGCATTGGCCTATTAAAAATTATCTGCTTTTGTGGACTCAATGTCTACAGCAAAAGGAGTAGAAAGCAGTTTAAACCTCGGTTCAAATCGTAAAAGAACTGCAAAATTCAATCAAACCGATTGCTTTCTTTAAAAGTTTAAATAATCAAAAACCAGGTGGCTGTTCGCGGGCCGCATTAATCGGGTTCGCGGGCCGCGTGTTTGAGACCCCTGCCATAGAAACTGTCGTCATTATTATTATTATTATTATTATTATTATTATTATTATTATTATTATTGTTATTATTATTATTATTGTTATTTATATTATTATTATTATTATTATTATTATTATTATTATTACTGTTATTATTATACTGCAGCAAAAGATCCCACGAAGGCCACCGCGTTAAAGCGCTGAATGGTCACCGAAAGTCTTTGGTATAAAAATGTCGTTTCTCTCAATTCGTCTGTTGCCTTCGTCAAGTGACGACCCAAATCTGTAATTAATTCGATGCCTCTTAAGTTGACAGGGCCTAGAGTTTCAATGGCCAGTGGAACGAAGTCATGTGTGACTGAAAGTGACTGGTATTTTTGAGTTTTCCTGTTGTCTGCAATTTCTGCTGCCGCTCCAGCTGTGACCTAAGAATAGGTATAGGGGCTGTGACAGCCGTGGCCTGCAAATACGACGGCGCTAGAGTGTCAACCACAGTTACGTCCCATACGAGGCTCCGGCCTGCTTTCCACGGTATAAGTGTCGTACCGTCAGGTCTTCTGCCATCTGAGCGCAGCATGTCCCGTGGCTCCTTAATCGCTGGGAATCCGGCTTTAATCAGGCTGCGATGGATCAAATCGTTGATCGCTGCGTGTCGGGCCACGCGACCAAATCCCAAACTACATGAAAGGCCGTGCGTGCCTCTAGCAGTGACCAGCGAGCCACACGCGCAATCGTGTGGTTGGCAAATGTTGGCTCCCAGACGAAGGCCAACCGCCACTCTGATGGCCTCATCATTGAGTCTGAGACCGCAGGAAGTGATTGGCAGACAATGTAGCCAGTCGCTAGCGTGTTGAAAGGACACGGCTTTCAGGCGCGCCTGTTCGCTCGGCTCTGTGGTGGAGAGGAGCAGTTCCGATAGCTCTTTATTCAGAATCGGGATGTCCCATTTCGCTTGCACATTCAACGGAAAGACCTCCGTCAGTGACAAACCGGTCGTTGATTGCCAGAGTGATGATAAGTTCGTGAAATGCATATCCGGTTGGCTGTCTAGCACGCTAAGGATGCTGGACTGGAGCTCGAAGGTGCCTGCGGCCGATGCTAGAAAAGCGGGAAGTGCCAGCGACGACGACCTTCGAATGCCCAGTCCGCCTAAACTGGTGGGTAAGGTAGCTTGTTGCCATTGTCTGTCAGTGAAGTCTATGTTCAGGATGCATTGTAGACCCTTCCTTAGAGTTTTATCATAAATTTCCAAAATCGGATGATTTGCGCATGGAGCACATCTTAATGTGTAGATCAATTTTGGAGTGCCAATTGAGTGTCTGAGAATCAGTAGGGCGTCCTGACGGGTTATCGTGGTTAGTCTTGACAGAGCTTTGTCTAGCTCCTCCGCTCGTGTTTCTAAGGCTTGACTCAATGTTGCGCCTGTTGATAGAGGTGCTCCGAGCAGCGTTGCTGAGTCTGGATCGGTGTATACAAAGTGATTGAAAGATTTGTGGTTATTATTTGTTATTATTTGTGGTTATTATTATTATTTCTTTTTTTTTTTTTATATTATTATTTTTTTTCTATGCCCTGAGGTATTTAGGATCCCTCAGAGACTTAAATATTAATTAAGAACAAAATAAAAACATCTGGAACGGCACCTAATCGTCGTATAGATCCTGCGCTGGAAAGGCACAGCGGAATGCAACCGCATTATTATTATTATTATTACTCTGACTACACTGCACATAGCTGCAGGTAGGCTATGCATTCCGTTCCGTTCCGTTCCTAGCCATCCTCGGTACGAGGTTCGGCCACATCATGCACGATGTTCCTCCAATGATTCCTGTCCTCCGTCATTCTTAGCATTTCTCCCATTTGCAAGCCCGTCCATGTCTTTATGTTGTCCAGCCAATTCGTTCTTGGCCTCCCTCTTCCTCTACCTCCAGGAATTGTGCCCTGCATGATCTCTTTCTCTATGCATGTACCCTCCTTTCTCATGATGTGACCGAAGTATATCATTTTTCTTTCTTTAACTGTTCTTAGCATTCATAAACTCTAAAATCAGAACGTGTATTTGGAGATGAATCAGACAAACCAGATGATACATTGAGCGGAAGAATGTTCGAAGAGAAAGATCAGTGCAAAACAAAGGTCCAGTGTTTAAGGTGTCCAAAAAGAAGTGACTGGACGCCGTTCATGACCGTCCAGCCACACTTTAAGGCCTGATAAGCTCAGACTGATGTGTGGAAGCAAGTCGTCTGCCACTCCCCATTGGCAGAAAAACCTACAGAATCTGTTTGTCCAAGTGACTCCTAACGCTAATGCTAAGCTTAGTTATGATGCTCATTTATTTTAATTGCGCATAATTATCTTGAATAAACTCCACCACAACTATACTAAAATTATACAATTCTTCTGTCGACGTTTTCCTGATACATGTCAATGTTTCAATGATTCCAGTGTTCTCAATCCACCTGGTACAATAGCTGACTCATTTTCTCCATAAGTCTTGGTGCTAAGGTGTTAATCAGTGAAGCCATTCTGACCGGGATGTAAGGATAGAATACTTCCCGAGTTCTTACAGCTCCACCTTTGATGATTGCTAAGGCAGTGTCTTCAGCCCTGGCCATTGGAGACCAGTTCAATATATTGTTGGCACGAAGTTCCTGAATCGCTTTGATGGCACTACTTGTATCTGAAGCAATTAAAAACAAAAAGATCAGACAACTATGCAAACTATCTATCCACAGTTCCACATCAAATAATTAAATATTCCATAAACATGCAGCAAAATATTCTGAAAAATTTAGGAAAGAAATTGAGATAAGTCTGTTGGAAAAACTTGTCAAACTCCATATAATGTAACCCAAAAGGCAGTGAGAAGCACATCAATGGCCACACCAGCGCAGACACATAGGCACACACAAGTGCACAGACACACACACACACACACATACACAAAACAAACCACCAAACACAAACCATACATAGGCTGTTATTGCTGGGTCATCAATTGATGGCTTATCTATGTAGGCCTACAATGGACAGAGTCATGATGTAAGTAACTAATTGCATGCACTTACGGTACTTGCAAGATTTCAAATTTATGCTGATAAGCCAATCTAAGACTTTTATACATATATACAAATGCCTGATATCATTCCTATGTTTGTGTTACAACTCACCAATTAATCCAAGGATGCAGAGAGTGATGGAGACATTTATCCCTCGTATGTTTAACTCCTGCCTCAACCCAGAAAAGTATCCATCCAATGCAAATTTTGATGCTGAATATGCAATAATATATGGCTGACCTGTTCTACCTACAAAACGCAAGTTACAGTGAGGGCATATATTATACATAATTATTGCAAATATCTCTGCTAATAAGATAAAACCAAGATATATGGAGGTTGTGCTCCATGACAAGCCTTCACATTTTATCAGACCTCACAAAAGTCGATCGTGACACACAGAAAGCCACATGATGACGATGATATATGTTGCATGTTCCTCAGTGCATCACATACCACAGATCACACAAGTGGATGATCTGGCAATGTAATGCAATGCAAAACCCCTAAATTTATCAGCAGCACAAGCAAAATAATTGAGCATAATAAATTCAACAGCTGAACATTTCAAACTGTAATTGCACTTCAATCTCATTACAATAAACACAACCCATGCACCTAAGTATACTTGCCAGTGATTAGAGATATTTATTATCAGCACAATATATTGGCATCTGCAATTTCAAAGTTCATTTGAATACAAACCTGCTAGTGAAGAAATCACAATGATGCTGCCATTCGTTTTCTGAAGCGGTTGAATTGAATGAGAAGCTAAGTGAGCATAGGACAGAAAGTTTACATCGATTGTCTGGGAGAGGCCTGTAAAATTCTCTCTGCTGCCAAGCCACAGTCCCATGCGTGGTTGAGTGATATGGTTGAGAACCAGGTAATCTATGCCTCCAAGACCCACCTCGGCTTTCTGTATAAATACAAACACACACGTAAATTTGCTCTGCTGTGAAGGGACAGCTCCTAGTTCCTTGGGTTCGCTTAGCTGCCAGACAACGTTGAGTTTTCTTGGTTGTAGGGCCGTCAATCTGGAATGACCTTCCTTCAAAGCTTCATTTACTACATCTGACCAGTCAAACTTTGTTTCATAAATCTCCCAAGCCCTTTTTCTTTCGCCATGGCTGGGCTGGGAGCACCTCTGAGTAGTTATTTTGAAGGGACGCTATATAAATTCATATAATGAATGAATGAATGAATATGGGTGCAAGTGCATAAATATAATTATACAATTATATATGTAAAATCAAGTCACATATTTATATAAAGGATATGAAATCTCTCAGATCTGATAACAACAGACAATAACGAATATTTTCACCAAACCTGTTGCAACTTAACAAACTGTTTTGTGGAAGAATGGCAAACACATAAATGCAATAATCTATTAAAAGCTTAATAAATAACTGAACTTAATGATAAACCTTGCCTAATCTGGTGTAGCTCCCACTCAATGGATATTTACCTTTGCTGCCTGCCTCTATCGCCTTCATGTTTAACCTCTTCGCTGCCACGCCGCCCAAGAGTAAATGACGCGCCGTGTGCCAAGACGTTATGCAAGTGTAAAATTTGCTATCGTTGCAATTAATAGTTTATGTAATATATTCACTGTTTCAATGCCTACAATCCATGATTAGGCTATAGGCCCTATGAATAAAAAATATCATGTTTATGAGGTGTGAACCTAGTTGCTACTCATTTATTTTTAATAGCTAGGCCTACCAACCACATAGGCCTAATTATTATAGGTCCTATAGTGTGTTAGAAAGTTTGGGTAATATGAACTTAATTTCTATCACTATCGCTAAAATAAACTATCGCTATAATAACGTACTAAGAACTTGTTCTTTGGTATATATCTTTGCGTCCATAACGCCAAATATTGTCAAAACTGACAACAAAAGTCCAATGTATGAAAACTAGTTTGAAAACACCTAAGAACGGTTAGCATTAGCATATTTGAATCTTCTGGAACTAATAAAAAGTTTTACAAATCTAGCATAAAAGTAGCCCAACAGTATCCAAACATTGCAGAAAATACTGTATTGATTTTCAGGTGCCTATACTATGAATGATAATCCATGCCTCCAGTGCTAGACAAGGCACAGACGTGGCCGTATTTATGACGAGCGCCGCTCGTCAATAGGGCAGCCAAGAGGTTAAAGAAGCACACCAAAACCAGTATTAAAGTTATTTGCAACATATTGAGTTTGATACATCATTTAAAAAGGCTTGTCTCAGGCTTCAAAATTATACAAAAATTATTGCTCTAGCTCAGCGGTTCTCAACCTTTTTTGTGCGGCGACCCCTCTGTAGCGTGTCGAAAGTTGTGACGACCCCCAGCAACAATATTGATTGAGTAGGCTAACCCCAACCTTTCACTTTTTTGTGCTACCATTGTTCATTTTTATGCATTTTCATTTCACAGTTCGAAAAACTGTTTTTGGCAATTTTATGAGGTATCCTGGCACTTGCGATTCTGAGAGCTACATGCACCTATTCGATAGTTTGAAGTTCAAGTTTCATAAGTTTATTCAGTAAGAGGAGAGGTCTGAGGAGGGTGCAAGTGCTTTCCCCCAATTTGCGAAATGTTTTTGATTTTCAAACTGCAAAGGTAGCCTATCATTTTAGGCTGATATTTCAAAGAAATTGCTCATCATTTGAGTGCTGATAGTTGTTGTTTAAGGCTTCAAAAGTGCCCCTTGCATTTTTAAAATTTAGTTCCACACTGCAATGGTAACATTTTAAGCTGTCATTTCAGAAACATTTCTCATGATTACTTTGCGCAAAGACATGGTTTAGGACTTTAGTAAACTCCTTTCTCCGTTGTTTAGGCTAACGTTTTTGAATTTCCACGTTGCAATGGTAGCATTTTAAGCTGTAGCCTAAGCTTCGCAAAATTTTGCTGATTTTTTTCTAAGTTGATAGTCAAGGTTAAAGAATTCAAAGTGTCGCCTCCAGTGGCGTAGCTAGCTTTTTATGGGCCCGTGTGCAGAAGTCCCGCATGGGCCCCATGTTCGGCCTTGTAAGGCCGGTAGGCTACCTTTTCATTCGTGCAATCAAGATCACCAAAACTAATCTACAGCATTTGCTATTAGCCTTAGGCCTAACACATACAATACAACTCACTCACATAAAGAACATGAATAGGCCTACTGCAACTACACGAATGAGACAGAAAAATTAAAGTGATGCAACTGCAGTGATTTTCCAGTTTAAAATCCATCACGTTGCAGACTTATCCACTTATTAATTACTATTTAGTAGGCTTATTTAAAAAAAGTCATGGCATCATAGAGTTTTCTTTCTAGCAGTAGCATTTTGTCCATGAAAAAATGTCAATCATCTACCAATGCTGGTCCATTACTTGCAAATTGCACATGCACCAAAAACGATATATGCCTAATCCCAATTTTTCTTGAAATAATTTTTGCAATATTCTTTACAAGTGCAAAAATTGGGGCAAATACGTCATTCCCTAGAACCTAAATTCAGACGTGCTCAATTTGGTGTCTCACTGATTTTGGGGTTAGAGCTGAGAAGATTTGAGAGCAGTGTGAGAATTGTTGAAAAATAACTGGGGGATCAGACTATGAAAAGGTGAAAAGACTTAACTACGTGGCCACAAGAAAGATCAGCGAGGACTGAACCACGTCAACCTTCCCCCTCCGGGCAATTCTCACCCTGGTTGAGGGAGATATCAGTTTAATTATTACTACCGTTACATATGCAGCAAATGACCCGAATACATCAGCAATTGAGCATGCCTGTTACAAATAATTATGAAGTTTCTGCGGTGCACCATTAAATTGCAATGCATGAGCGTGAAAGATAGACGGGCATAATATAATCATTCCTATCCTAAACGATAGCATATATGCCCGCCTTTAACCTGTGCATAGGAAAGCTTATGAACGAAATGAAAATCAAAATCGTTTTATGTTTGCAACGTAAAACTGTATTAGACTCATTTCTTACTATCGTTCACACGAGTGTAGGACATTTCCCCCCCCCCTCTGGACAAAACCCCCGGACAAAACCCCCCCGGACCATTCTCCCCCCAGGGTAGGACAATTCCCCCTCCTGTCGAACATATTGCGTGTAAGTGGTATGACTATAAAACGGTGGTCCTAAGTGTCCTAAGTTGGATTGATGAAAAGATATCTTGCTAACTAGAAGCCGGATTGATACAAAATAATTTGTACTTAAATGGAAGCTAGATTGATGAAAATATTCTTGCTTTAATTGGAGCTGGATTGATGAAAATATTCTTGCTTAAATTGGAGCTGGATTGATGAAAATAATCTTGCTTAAACTGGAGCTGGATGGATCAAAATAATTGTTATTTAAATAGAAGTTGGATTAAACGCATTTTTGCCTAAATGGAAGCAAAGGGGGGAATTGTCCAGGGGGTTAATGTCCTAGGCTAAATCAGGGGGGAATTGTCCGGGGGTTATTGTCCGGGGGGTTTTGTCCGGGGTGGTTTTGTCCAGGGGGGAAATGTCCGCGCCCCCGTTCACACACCCTAACGTCATCTTGCAATCATATTTTGACCGTCATGACTCGAGATGAAAAACAAGTTACATGTAAATGGAGTTCAGTATAGTTTTGCCTGCCTGCACGGCGGTTGACAGGCGTCGGTAAAGTAGCGAAGAAGCCTAATGCAAGTGTCTTCACAAAAACTACATCTGTCACAAACAATGTGAATTACTAATTAGGTTAGAATATAATAATTCAACAATCTCTGTGGGCCCCTGGAGGTCGTGGGCCCGTGTGCTTTGCACACATTGCACACATGGTAGCTACGCCACTGGTCGCCTCCCAAATAGGCCTACTTATGATTTTTGGATTTTCATAATGTAACTGTAACATTTTAAGCTGTCATCTTAAAGTTTCTCATGATTTCAGTGCTCAGATACGTGATTTTAGACTTCAACAAGTGTCCCCCGACACATTGTTTGAAATTTGTTTCAATTTGCAAACGATAATGATAACATTTTAAGCTGGGAATGGCATCCTATTAAAATTGCTCGTAATCGATAAGCAGTGGATAACACTTATAAGTTTATAAAAAAATGATGAAATAAATATGAAATATTGGCAGATATATAGCAGCTTGGTCTCCGACACTAATTTCGAGGAGAACGTCTCTGTCACCCCAAGTCTCCGCCTCTGTAATGACCTCACTATAGTTGACTCATGAGCATAGTTGATTCTTTGAGCATACCAAATATTGTTAATTTTGTTAGATGAATGGTAAAAGTGGAATTTATATTTGCAAACTAAAACAGAAAATATTAAATAAGCTGCCGTAATATAACAAACGACTCACGGCAAAAGTATTAGCAAAACTTTATTTTAAATTGTTAAAGTGTAGTAGATAGCGTTGAAATTAGCCTACTATTGCATATTTCACAAATTTCTGAAGCACCAGGCGACCCCTGGTAAATCGTCAGGCGACCCCCGCGGGGGTCGCGACCCACAGGTTGAGAACCGCTGCTCTAGCTTTATTCTAGTTCAAGATATTAAGGCAAAAGTTATCCAATTAAATTAATTAATGAACCTAATTAAATTACAATAATATGCATATCAAGAACCTTAAGGTAGCACTAAGACTTGGCTTTCTTACCAAAATAAAAGAAAAGACTTTTAAACATATTTTTAGATCAAATTCTGTACAAAGACCAAAAATCACATGTTTCTCTGATGTACAATTTCCAACATAATGATAATACTGATTCTGGTATGGAGTGCCACAAATATGGTAATATGCATCAGGATCCAAGAGTGTTTGAACATTATTTGCTGCTTTCCATTTTGCACTCTAATATTTGTTTCATATTTTCTGTTTTTATTGTAACTTAGGGCTCGTTGGTTAAACCACACACACTTTTTAACCAATAGATGTCTTTCTAATCTACCGTACATTTCATTTTTACTTTAAGTTCTATATCATACATTTCTTTCTATCAGCCTGTCCCTTGGAATATTTGACAATTACATTCTATAGCACATAGAACACCTCTCTTCTGGAATACCACACTAAGCTTAGTGTCAAAACCCTCAAACAATGATTTCGCTTGGAATTCTCAATGGAATGTGTGATTGATCGACACTACAGCAACATTCTGTACCTGCTTCATTCTTGACTAATTCTTTCTTTATACTTGTCTTGAACAGACTTTCGATCGTGACTTCTTACTCTGATCTCTTCATGGTCATTCTACTATTACAGCCCCACCAATCACTGCAATAACTGGTATTGTTGGCTTTGATGTCAAAGCAGTTTCTCTGATGTAATAGCAAATGCAATGCTTTACCTTGATGGTCCTGCCACCACAGCCCACTGCTATGGCTGATGCTTCAGCTGCTGCTCTTCATTGATGGCTGCTGGCCTTGTCGTCATCCAAACGAAGACAAGATTCAATACATCTCGATCAGTTATTGTGCCCAGCTTTCCAGAATAGACTTTGACTCGCTTTACCATAGATTTCCCAATGTGGACCTCTCGTCCTCTGTCCATGACCCTGGATTCATTCTCGATTCTGCATGTCCTCTCTCTGACCAATCATGTCAATGGTGTCCCTCACAGCCCTCGCTTCTGTTTCTACTGCTTAAGCCAAGTCTTTGTCATCTACCAATCACTTCTAATCAGTGCACTATCATCGCTTTGATCCATGCTTTGATCTGCATCACCGTTGATTATGCCATCTACATTTGTCTCTCCTCTACAAATGCATCTAAGCCTCAAGCCATCCTAAATGCTGCTGCCCGCCTTATAGCTTGGGCATTGCAAAGCCATATTTCTTAGAACTGCTATTCTAGACACCACTTCACTGTCTTCACATTTGTCAGCACAACCAATTCAATGTCTGTCCTCCCTCATGCGAAATTGCCTTGCTAGCTCTACTCCACATGACCTCAGAACCTATTGCAGTCCAGTATCTTCTCTGCCTAATCAATCCTTCCTTCAGTCTGCAACCTCTTGATTGTCCCATGGACTCACATCTCTATGGTCCAGTCTAAGGGCTTTGCAGTCTTTGGCCTCTCCAACTAGAACCTGCTGTCTCAGTTACTTAGGGCCGAACTGTTTTCTTTCTCTTTTGACCAGTTCCACAAGGGCCTAAAAGCCTTTGTTTCAGCCATTGAAGATAGGGTTCTGGGTCTGGAGCGGCTCTGACTTTCAAGCGGCGTTGCATTCTCAAATCACTCCATTGGTTACAAATCTCATAAATACATATACAATTAAACATACATGCACAATTTTACACATATTATCTGCAACAGCTTCACAGAAATGTACTTGCCTTAATGAGAGTTTCAGTGCCTGACGTATCTGACATATCTGCCACATGATACAGGTAGCGTCTAGAGCTGTCACCCAATTCTTCACATCGTTTGATCACCTACTCATAAAAAGTTAGAACAAATTATGCATTTTTAGCATAATATATAAAACTGTGAAATAGCAAGCCACAGTTTATCTGATTTAAAAGTTTGTGCTTAAAGTCAAAGTGTGGAAAAAGCAATTGGCCAAAATATGGAATAAACTTACTACTTACTTAATTTTATACCAGTGGTTCCCAACTAGTGGCCCGCAGGCCTAAAAAAAGGCCTTCGTCTCTCAAAATATTAACAGAAACATATAAAAAATTGACAATTTGGACTGGGTGAACGCATAATTATTTTCGATTACAAATTATTTTATTTTGATGTCTTTAAATAACATAAAACATTCTATTTTGATTCGATTATAACAATTTTGTATGCTTTTAGTTAATTAAATTTTAGCCTTGTGGCCCCCTAATGTCCTTCAAATAAGAAAAAGTGGCCCTCATGTCCTCCAACTTAGAAAAAGTGGCTCTAAAGTCAAAAAAAGGTTGGGAACCACTGTTTTAGACCAATGACTGTTAATGCACCCAATTAAGTACTCAACATTCAAGTTACCAAGAGAGGGAGGGAGGGAGGGAGGGAGGGAATTGGGCGAAGTGAGGGTGGGGAAGTAGGAGATTGGCCGGGAACGCGGGAATCCTAAAATTATCCCAGCTAGTATATATATATATATATTACATAATACATATCCTTGGTATGGCGATGCCAGCTAGGTCCTCCTCCAACTTACCTACTTGCTCTTTGTCAGATTGTGCCAGGTACTCAGACTAGTCAATCCCTATGCTCAGCGGGAGGGGAGGGCTTTCAGTCCCATCTGCTCATACCTTCATCATGCAAAGTCGTGCTTTTTCTGTGGTTAGTCCAGTGAGAATGACCTCTATCTAGAGCTGTGGCTGTTCCCCAGGTCACTCTCTCTCACCCATTCAATAAGCACTTGAAAACTGTTCTTATTGGTCGTGCTGGGATCGGAGCACCTATGAGTATTTTCCTGGAAGAGGTGCTATATAAATACTTGCATGAATGAACATCACATGATGTGGTAGCAGGCATCTATAGACGCTGTCCGTCTGTCATTGGTAAACAGAAATTCATTGGTTAGACTTCTAACCTTCTGGAAATTGATTAGCTTAATGATGACATTACAGTTACAGTTCTGAATGACATTTGTTTCCTCCAGAACTTATAGTATTACATTATTTTTAAATTGCAATTGAAATTTTAAACCCACAAAATTACCTGTAGTTATATACAAATTTTCTGAATCATAGTATTGTCAAACCACAATGAGCACAAAAATACAGAAACGTTGGAGAGCATCCAGGGACGTACCTGCTTAAGACGGTTTTCTGACCGAGCAGTTATGAAAAGGTTGGCCCCCATTCGAGCATAGTGATATGCCAGCTGCTCCCCAATGCCAGTCGACGCACCAGTGACAATGACATTCTTTCCCTTCAGTATGTCTTCATTCACAATCAATCAACATCAATCATTCAATCATCATAAATACAACATTGGCACATGTTTATTGGTGCTGCTCTTGGCACTCAGCCAACAAATCTGAATATATGTATGCTTCCACTACAAGTCTATGACTGTGTTATATACCGGTAATATAGCATGATTTGCTTTTTAAAGTATATTTGTTTTGACAAATGACGAGAATATAATTTTCCAAGAAAATTGCTAGGTAAAAGGATTTGATTTACAGACTACCAACTGACCAGCCATGTATGTAATTAACCTATGTTACCTGGTAGAAGAAGATTCTGGGTTAGACCAATTCACAAATCAGATCAAGTCAGAGTTTTGAATGTCATGCAGTTAGGTCTATGCAGCTGGACATCCTCAGGTAAAGGTGCTTGTATATGTGTTGTGCATAAGGTGCAATTATGCTTAGATGCATGTATAGGTAGACAGGCAGGGCTTTAAGCACTGTAGACAGGCTAGATTGCTTGAAGTAACTGCACTGATATGTGGACATCAGGTTGTTGCAGGAAGGCAGGTCATTTGTTGGGCAACTTTAAAGCAGAAAGACCATCCCTATAAACTGTGGCAGAAAACTGAAGGACTGAGCTACTTTTCCCACAGACATATGCATATGCATATGCATATACAGGTCATTTGTTGGGCAACTTTAAAGCAGAAAGACCATCCCTATAAACTGTGGCAGAAAACTGAAGGACTGAGCTACTTTTCCCACAGACATATGCATATGCAGGAACTGATTGACGATTTCCTGCCTTTCCTCACGATCCTATGCAACCGATCCATCAGTGAGGCATGTTTACCTGCTTCACAGAAACGATCAATTCTTCTGCCTGTATTGAAGCGAGATGGTTTAGATGTTAGCGATCCTGTTAACTATCGTCCAATTGCAAATGTAACTTTTCTCTCTAAACTTCTAGAGCGCATTGTTGCTAACCAGTTGATTGCATATTTAGATGTTAATGAACTGATCCCTTCTCAGCAGTCTGGTTTCCGGAGGAACCACTCCACAGAGACCCTTTTGCTCCGACTTCTTTCTGACCTGTACTCCGCTATGGACCATGGTCAGGTTACGCTCTTGGCTCTTTTTGATGTTTCTTCTGCATTTGATTCTGTGGACCACTCCATCCTCCTGGAACGTCTTTCTACATCCTTTGGGCTGGTTGGACAGCCTCTAGAATGGTTGCGTTCCTTCCTCTCTGACCGCTCAAACTGTGTGGTTGTTGGATCCTCTAGGTCCCCCTGGGTTCCTGCTCCTTTTGGTGTTCCTCAGGGCTCTGTACTTGGCCCCTTATTATACCTTCTCTACACGGCTGATCTTTGTCCTCTACTTGAGTCCCGGGGTCTCCTCCACCAAATCTTTGCTGATGACACTCAAGCCTACATACATTCTAACCCATTGGATTCAGTTAGCACTGTGCGCCTAATGCGTCTGACTGTTGACGTCCTTTCCTCTTGGATGGCGTCAAATCGGCTTCTCCTAAATCCCAGTAAGACTCAATTCATTTGGCTGGGTGGCCGTCGGCAACTTGAGAAGATCGATTTGCCTCTGCTAGCCCAAATCTTTCCTGACATTAGTTTCTCTTCCACGGTTCGTGACCTGGGTGTTACCCTTGACTGTGAACTCAGTCTCAGCCAGCATGTCAATCTTGTTGCTCGAAGCTGTTACTACCAGCTTCGTCAACTTCGAGTGATTGCACGCTCTCTCTCTCATGGTGCGCTTGTAGTTCTTGTTCATGCCTTCGTAACTAGTCGAATCGACCATTGTTGCTCAATCCTTGTTGGCCTCCCCCTTGGGGTTCTGGGTCGGTTAGATCGGGTTCTGCGCTCTGCTGCCCGGCTCATTGGACGAATCCCTAAATTTTCCTCTGTTTCTACCTACATGCGTGATGTGCTGCATTGGTTGCCAATAGCCCAACGCATCCATTATCGAATTGCTGCCCTGGTCTCACGTTGTATCCTTGGTTGCGCTCCATCCTACCTGCGCATTCTTTGTCGCCCAGTCTCTGACATTGAAGCGCGTCGGGCCCTTCGCTCTGCTGCGAAGGGACAACTGCTTGTTCCACGGGCTCGCTTGGCTACCAGACAGTGTCGAGCCTTCTCGGTTGTGGGGCCGTCAATCTGGAATGACCTCCCCCCTAACCTCCATCTCCTCCACCTGACCAGTCAATCCTTATTCCTTAAGTCCCTTAAATCTTTTTTCTTTTGCCGTGGCTGGGCTGGGAGCGCCTCTGAGTAGTTTCTTGAAGGGGCGCTATATAAATGCTAATAATGAATGAATGAATACAATATTATACATACACTGCAGCACAATCAATACTAATATTACAGAAGTTGATAGGCTACCACCATCTGCATAAGGATTCCTGCACAGGGATCAATTTTCAACAAAATAATGCTCTGTGAGATTTAACTTTTATTTGCCAAAATGCATACATGCCCTCAGGTTGAGATAGTTACTCTAACTTCAAGCCGATTGAATGGAAAAAGTATATTAATCAAATTTTGACAATACCAGTGACAGAAATACATAGTTTGAAAAACACTGTAATACTCACTTGAATCAAAGTCATCAATGATGTAATAGCCAATGAAGAATGACACAAGGAGTATTGCCACCACTTGCTTCATGCTATAACCTATAAGACTACAAATATGCAGATCATTAATAAATGAAAGTTGGCAAATAATTACAGTTTACATCCATCAACATTCCAGTCCTTCTACTGCGTTACAGTCAATGGATAAAGAATAACTATGTCTCTTATTCAAGCTTTGACATCTGCACGACCTTGCCACAAAGTGGATATGGTGCATTAGGTAGGCCTATTAGCATACATGTATATGCATATAATTGCAAGCTTGGGAAGGAAACGTGAAGGAATTAACTTCCCACAAATCATTATGGTGCGGAGACATAGCTACATTCTCACACAGCAAGCTAAACGACTGTCCCTTGGACTTGTAGAATTTTATATTGCAACAATCATGGAGACTGGAAACACTATACTCTCATCGGCCGGGTCAAATGTATCCTTTTATCTAGAGATCAGGGCTTAAAGTGTGGCTGGACGGTCATGAACGGCGTCCATGCACTTATTTTAAAATATGAACGCCATTTATTGCCACTTATTGGCCAGCACAGTCTGGAAAGGTAAGGGTCGTCCAGGCACTTCTTTTCCCACACTTTACGCACTGCTAGAGATCACTAGCCTGATTCAACTTAAAGCTACACCAAGTAAAGTTGGTTGGTGAAAGATAAATTTTCTAGGAAGCCAGAGCATCCATGGATGGTTTGAGGATGAATTTGACACGCAATAACCTGTTAAACCTGGTTGGATAAAGAGATAAGAGGGAAAACAACTAATTATTAAAACTGCTGTGACATATTCAATAGCCTATATGTCATACGCATATAGATACACAGAGCTCAGGTATCTAAGGTATTGGCCCTATGCATACATTATTATATAGATGGGTCAAGGAGGTCTAGATAAATATTGAAGCACATGGATGGCTGTGCTGGCCATCACAGAGGGAGTTGTAAGAAAGACGAGGTCAGTTCATCTCAAGATCCAACAAGGCTGTAGCCAGGATTTGATTTTGGGGGGTGTTTCTTCAGTTTCCCGTCCGAAAAAACTGCTGACCATTTTTTTAGTCATCCGACCGAAATCTTCAGAAAATGTAATGTCACAAATTTCCCGTCCGAAAAGTGATTTTTCACATTTTTTCAATTTCGGGAGTGTTTTCGTGGTTTTTATTTCATGGTTTTACATCATGTGCTAGTAAATACATTCTGTTATTTTCTTACTTGTTACATTTCGGGGGGCGTTCAAACACCCAAAACACCCCCTAGCTATGGCCTTGGGACCCGCTGCACCACCGTGCCCCACAATATACTATATATGATCATTTGATTTTACAGGAGATTAGCCTATTTAAGCAAATTTTAAATAAATAAAATTGATAAATGAAGTGATATGTGTCTTGAGAAGCATCTTTGAACTGATTTGAACAAACTTATCAGTCGTTTTCTGAATTAATGTGATGGTAAGTAGCCTACAACCAGGGCTGAAAGTGAGCCGGGTCTGTCAGGGTCTGCGGCACGGTATTGAATTTCGTGACCTGCTGGTGCCGGGTCTCAGCCGGGTTGCGTGTCTAGCAATTTTGGCCCAAAATAGGTAAAAATTGTAGGAATTTGACAAATTTTGGACAAATGACAAAAGAAGTCGTCAGAAAAAACCGTTGACTCAAAAGCATCGGCTCCTTCGCCAAAGTCAGACCCGGCAACTTTTCCAAACCACCTTAAGCTCTACCTACAACTAAGCAAACAGTGAAAACATGTAGGCCTATAATAGGCCTACTGTTCAGTCTGTTCTACAGGCTTAATGGTTGCTAACTTGCCAATTTAGAATTGATAAAAGTGAGGTCTTCAAATTCCTACTTAAAATTATGATTAATGTTGAGTTGCTCTACTGCCAGTGGCGTAACAGCCATATAATGAAGGCGGACAAAATCCACGGGCCCCCGAGACCCAAAGGGCCCCAAGCTTATTAAGTAAAAAGTGTCATGTACATTTTCTGAGTTTTTCCGCTTTATAGTTGGTTTCAGATTGTAGAGTCAAGGCCTAGCCTGGATACGACCGACAGATATGATAAATGATACGCGTGTGTGTGTGTATGTCGGGACTGTATGGGTCATCAGATGTGATAGCATTTGACCCGTAGTAGACATCAACACTTAGTTGTATGTTAGGGGCGGGTCTACGGTTAGGGTATACGTTCATCAATGGAGGTCATCCTAGTGCCCGACCAGATGTGCATACATCACCTAATGATCGTCCTTATCCGATCAGTCAAATCCAGCGTTAAGGAATGATGCTTGAAATAGTATCTGGCACTATCTGCTTTCTTTTCCCGCGCCCTCGAATTCTAGCTTTCTGTGTGTGTGTCTATTCACAAAGTAATTCTACAAACAACTACTGTTACCTGTATATAGACCAGTTGTCGTGGAACCGTTTTCTTGTTTTGCATCGAACCATTAATGTGTCAACAATGGATTATTGATGACAGCGTTTAATAATAATAATAATAATAATAATAATAATCTTTTCTTTAATTGAGCGCCTGCAAACGCACTGCGCTTTACATTTACAGGTTATGCAGTAATCTTAATTAAACTTAACTACTAACTGAACAGACAGCTTTGTAATTACTGATATTCATAAAGCGAAACTTTATGGAAACTCACCAGTAGGCCTATAGGCCTACTATTGCGCTACCAAAATTACTTCAGATATAATAGGCGCCCTTGTTTTAAAATAGACATCTCATTGTTGTCACTGTTTAGTCTCGTTAATGGATAGGGGCCCCAAGCTGAGAATGTCCACGAGCCCCCGGATCAGTTGTTACGCCACTGTCTACTGCCCAGGTTCCATTCTCACTCTGGTGACGCCACTGAACATCTATAACCATAGGACTCGAGGTCTACACCCACTGATAACACTGTTGTGTGTATTTTCTCTAATTGTAATCCGACATTAATTTTATAAAGAGGCCCACCAAGAACAAACTCATAAATGGAACTTCCCACCAAAATCCGTTACATCACTGTCAATAAAATGCAGACTTCAGGCGTTTGTGAAATTGTCACAGCCTTAGTATGAAAGACAAACCCAAGCAAGAAAAATGCATAGGCTTAAGCTTACGAATTATCAATTTTATGAAATAAATTTTCACGTACCGAATGTGCATGCAATAGGCTAGGCCTATAAGCTTACAATTATATCGCACTATCTGCAGAAATTGTTCCCAAGCTGTAGGCTAATAATTATCATTATCGTTTTATCAAATGGCACAATCCGCGATCTGGTCGCTACCATTCAGGCACATCGTAGGCCTAACATCCTAGCAGAGACCCTAGGCCTATCGGACAACGAACGCCAATTGTTGACCCTTCGGAAAGTTTAAGGCTACGCTTTCTTAAGCAACAGGTACAGAAGACATCTCTTCAGAAAAGCCTAGTAGCTAACGGAATGTTCTTTGGAAACTCCTTTCTCTTTTAGAAGGAGAAAACCGTCCAAATTTTAGGCCTGTGGGCCTCATTCATTTAGGGATCGACGGATCGTCGAAGGCCAAAAGGTGTAGGCCTAGCTATGAAATGTTTTTGTCATTTGAGACGAAATTTGACCTGTCCTATATTATAATTTTATATATTAAGTATATATAGAGTCATAGGTCGACTCTCAATGACTGCACATTGTCCGTTCATTGCCCTCTGAAACGCTCCAGTCGCTGCCACGTTTAAGCATCCACTTCTAACACCATTGCATTGGATAGCACGTACCGGTATAATGGTATATAGGCTACTGGAGTAGCCTAGAGATCAGCGGACCCGAATTCGTGCTTTCTGACAGTGTCTGCTCTGTCAGTAGGCTAATTAAGATTTGTATTTTCTTTTACTTGCGGGTCTTCTGTATCGTTTCAATTGCATAATACAGTTACTGTCCCCTCTACTGTAACCGGTTGCAACCGGATTGTTCAATGAAAAAATATTATACTTGTTAGTGTTCAGCTCGCGTCATTTGGGCTACTTTTTAAACGTTATTCGCGATCAGGTACTTTCGAAATCTGGCAACCCTGGCAAAAGGCTGGCATCAGTATATCATCAGTGGCATGCCGTAATGAATACTATTATGAATTATAAATTGAAGAAGTTAAAGAAATTCAACTAATCGAATAAGTAAAATAAATAAGTCTCAGACGAAACTGAATAGTTTATTTCCCAATAGAAATGGTTGTATATTTTACAAGTGATGGTTAGTTTTCAGTGTTTAACATATTTTATCTTAAGTATATTTTGAATATTTATCCATATGCCTCCAAATGTGAGTGGCAAAACACACGCTTAAATACCTCGGCCAATATAGATTCAGATACAGATTGAGTAATGCCGTAAATATCAGGCAAGTTTTTTTATAATGCGTATTAGGGTAGAGGTTAATGACGGCTCGGTAGCACGTAAACAGTATGGCCGTCACAGATAGAGGCAGAATAGAGCGGTCCGGCCTAAGGTGATCGATAGCCCAACGTTTCCGCGAAAGTAAGTAAGTCAGTCAGGGGTCAAAAGACCATGAAAAGGTATATTTTCATAAATATTAGTAGGTTAAAGAATACAGCAAAATCAATTGACCTTAGATACCTACTATACCACTGTTTATCAATTCAAACCAGTGTGACAAGATAAATGCCTGACCTTTTCAGGTGTGCTGGCCAAATAAGTGACAGGACGACCAAGAGATTTGAAAATAAGTGCCTGGATGCCATCCATGACCGTCCTGATACACTTTAAGCCCTGATTCAAACACAAATTGGAAGCTTACTGTACCGTTTTACTGCACTGATTCTTCCGTCTATGGAGAGGCACTGGATTATATCTGCCTATTGTTGAGGCACCCTTGTAACCACATGTGCTGTATTATGGCGCCAATTAAATTATTATTATTCTTTAAGTTGCCTTAAGTATTGCTGCCTTATGATGCACTGCATGAATTGTCTATGATTGTTTAATTATGTTTATCACCACCAAAAAGTTTGCGGTCTGTCAACCGCATATTATTCAATAAGGAAAATATTATTCTAATCAGTTATTTACTCACTTACTTTCGCGAAAGCAGTGGGCCATCGATCGCCGTTGGACAGACCGCTCTATTCTGCCTCTATCTGTGACGGCCATATTGTTTACATGCTACTGAGCCGTCATTAGCCTTCACCCGTCTTAGAGTGCTTGCGATGATAGACACAGCAGAAACGCGTCGAACATGTGGTTGCTTGCGGAAGGAGGTAGACGAGTACATCGGCTGGGATGCTATGCATCGACTGAACAATATGGCGGCCTGATTGGTGAATCGTTACATACGTCAATTCTTTGTATCTTCAGAAGTGTGGCTGGTTGGTGGCGAAGTGCGAAGGTATTTGAATGGTGACATGCTAGCACACAGATCAGAAGGACGTGGGTTTGATACCTGCTAGTGCATATGGTTGACTCAGCCTTCCACTCCTTAAGGGCGACTGTAAAATGAGCAGTAATCTGGAAAGCCTGAGTGCCTGTTTACATAAACAATTATGGTTGCCCACGACTTCATTCAAATAGAACACTATGATCTTCCGGCCGCATACAATCATGGGTAGACATTAACGACGGTTTGGTAACAGATAAACAATATGACTGTCACAGATAGAGGCAGAATAGAGCAGTCTGACCTACGGTGATCGATAGCCCAATGTTTCCGCAAAAGTAAGTAAGTCAGTCAGTTGTCAAAAGACCATGAAAAGGTATCAATGACTCCTGTGGTTATCAGAGCAGTGTTTGATTACTGATTGACTTCTAAATATCTTTAATGTTAATGTGAGTTGTCACAGACATTTTTGGGTGGTACTTTAAGGGTGTTTTAAAGGAATTGTTTGTTTTAAATGTTATTCTATTTTTTTGTAGTTGTGTCTCCTTCATATACAATTTACATGGGCGAAGATAAGCACGAGAGTGAGTGACATCATATTCAGTAGTTTTTATAGTTAATTAACCCTTTACCGGTTCACTTTTAAATTTTAAGCCCGATTTCAGCAGATATTATCGGGGCAAACGCGTAAGGGATTAATATAGTCAATTTACAGAAAATTAATGCCAGCAGTTTTGGTGAAGACATTCCATGTCGATTGTGTCAAGTGTGCTTGGGTGGATATCACATCTTGCTTACAGCATGGATGTTAATATTCAGACAATGGTCTCTATTGACAATACACCCTTTGGTTCCATGCATTTGATTGTGTTGATAAGAGTGCATTATAATTTGGGAGACCAGAAATCCAGTCACTCACTTACCTTGCCATGTAGTAATATATCATGGGTGTTAGAATAAGTACCATCGGACGTACAAACCTACCAACTGATAGAGCACAACATGACGATGATGCAAAATTTAAAAAATTGAATTTCACGCATGACTGTCATTTAAATAGACCTAAATAAAACATTGTGTATATTTTAAGCTTAGCCTATTCTTAAATTATATATCACATATTAAATTTGCTGTGAAAATATGAATTATAATTACGCATTCAATAGTAGGCCTAAATCTTAACTGATTTTTCACAGCAATAATTACATAACCCTGGGTAGGTCAAGGGAAGCGTTATGAATCGTTACAGGGTGGGTGGGTGTATCAAAGATGGTCATTTTAAGTGTTACGTAATTATGCAATGACCCCTTATTTCCGTAAAGTTTTCACTTCTTTCTATAAGTTGGATGATGCAGGATCAACATTTTTGTAAATGTGTCACAATAGCTGGCAGGATGCACCCATGCAGATTTTGGGTGAACATAGGTGAACTTGTTAACGATATCGATAAATATATGACCACCATCAGCAACAAATGTCCAAAATAACTTTGCATTGGAAGACAAAATCAGGTATCTCTTTTCAATAAAAATAATTTCCGTTTATTCAACAATTCAGTTGACAGACCACAACCGGTTACAGTGTAAAATTATGCAAGGGTCATAAGATAAATATCACAAATAAGGGGTCATTGCATAATTACGTAACAGTGAAAATGACCATCTTTGATACACCAACCCACCCTGAAACAATTATAATTCATATGCAGTTGAAACATTTTACAGGAACTCAGATCGCATAATACATAAATCCTAACTAACTAACTAACTGAACAGACAGCCTGCAATACATGCGCTAATAGCAGCCTACAAAGCATGTCCGCCCAACGGGGGTAGCTCGAACTCTTTACCTCTTGCTCTCTGCGCCAGCGTGTTGTCCATTACTCATGGGCGGAGACCTAGGGGGGACAGGGAGGACGGTCCCCCCCAATGGAGGTGTTGGGGGGACGGCCCATGCATTTGTCCCCCCAATCGTTGAGCGTTAAGACTAGAAAAAAGTTCATCAACTTTTTTGCCGGTGAAAATAGAAAATTTCGCTGGGATTTGGCCGGATGACTTCGAGTCAACTTTTTTGGGCGGCGAAAATAGAAAAAAATTTCGTCGAGATTTGGCCGGATGACTAAAAGAAGGTCATCAACTTTTTTGGCGGCGGAAAATAGAATTTTTTTCCGAGATTTCGCCGGTCGTCAGAAATTTTTGCCGGAAAAAGATGGAAATTTTTCTGCGACACTCAGCCATTCGTCCATCAGAAAATTTCGCGTCTTTCCGTCCCCTCCAAGTCTCGGCCCAGGTCTCCGCCTATGCCATTACTCAATCCCTACTAGCTGTTTGGCTTGTTAGCTGCCTGTGAATGTTCAGATGATGTAGGTAAGAGGTTGTTAAAACCTTTTTATCACATGGCCCAGCTAAACTTGAAACCAAATTTGTCAGCACACCTGCTCAATTGTCATATGTTCATTTAGTTAAATTGCCAAGGTTAATGTGAAACCAACTAGTTGATTTCTAAATTTAAAATGTGAAGCCGTTAACATTTTTATTAACTAAAAATGTTGACTTTGAATGATTTCTAGTTCCTAAAGTTTTGAAAATTTGAATTCTACTGATTTATTTCTGTGATTCTGCGTCATTTCTATGACTCTTCATTAATTTAGTTGACATAACAGTTACTTCCTGAACTCCTGGATATTTCTTGGGAACATATTAAAGCAATGATCCACAACTTTTAAAAGTGCAGCATGTGAGCAGGCTGAAAGTGGACCTCCAACCATTACGCGTCACCTGTTGCAGATTCACAAATTTCTGTCTGCTCATGATTAATTATTTTCATTTAGAATGCTGCAGTAATGGTAGCAGTTTCATCAGCGCAGTTGCAAACGCGTTTGGGAAGTATGTATAAGATTAACATTACGGCTGGCTGCATCCTGTGACTGACGTGTCTTAAAATGACGTGCCTTTGCACTTTCCTAATTAAGGTCTGATAATTGAGAATGCATAATCTTCTATCCTTGTAGATGAAGAATTGATACGTTGGGGTTGGCCTGAAGATGTCTGGTAGGAACACTGTGCATAAGAAACATATAATCATGATCTTCATCACTATTGCCATTTTTTCATCATCCGTCAGACTCATTGTGTGTTCTGGCATGTCCTATATTTAGAAAAAGGGAGATATCATCCTAAGGCCAAAAAAATGTTGTGTTTCCAGTAACAGAGCTCTAAAAAATTGGGTAGGTAGGTTGAAAAATATTTTTATTTTGGCAAAATATTTTTATACAGCGACTATCCGAAAAATTATACCCAACTACTCTTTTTTGCATAAAGGTACACGCTGCAACAAAGTATGTGTTCTAAGCAAGTATAAACTGTCTATTTCTCCGACTGTCTGCACCTAAAATTGCTCTAGAAAACAAATCTATTAATTTCATTTTGTTGACATCTTTTCTGGAAGGATAAAGTGGGAAAGGAAGGGGAAGATGAGTGCGAACAGAACATCACTGCTAGGGGTCGTTCCAGACTGGCCAAGCCAGTGACTAGTTACACCTAGAGGGTGCTAGATTTATTTTCCCTAGTCACCGTTAGAGGTGTCTCAAGGAGAATATTAAGGCTAGAGGTTTCTCAAGACTGGCAGCCAGGAAGTAGTTAGGCAGACGTGAAACTCTAGGGCAATGTCACTGTAAAATAAGTTACACAAAATTTTCCGAGTCGCAGCAATAAAAGTGAGTCGGTCGGGTTACCGGAAACACAACATTAATTTTTTGGCCTAAGATCCAACTCTATACGGAAGGCAATGTCACCGTATTATGTCAATAAAAATTTTTGTTTAAATTTTAAAAATTAAAAAAAGTTTATTAAAGGAAAATTTGTAAATAAAAAAATTTCACAAAAATTATTTGAGTCGCGGCAATGAAAGAGGGTCGGTCGGGTTACCGGAAACACAACATTATTTTTTTGCCTAATGATACCAAGAAAAAGTAGGAACAGATCACGGAAGGCACTGGAAAGAAGGTTGTTGAATGCTTTAATCTTTCACCTGAAGCAGTTTCTGGATCTTTGCAAAAATTGTATCCAGCGTTACCGGGGTGGTTTATTTTAGTAGAAAGCTAAAAGAAACTTGTTCATGAAATTATGCTGAAATGAATATGGTAGGAAAGTTCTTTGTTAAACTCTGAAATTCATTTTGATATTTCTTTGCGTTTAGGTTTCATGTTGACAAACTCTCCTCAGCACATGTCTATCTCCGGTTGCATCCTGTAAGTTTGCCTTGTAGTAATTCATTCCCAATTAGACTGTCATAGTTTTGCATATGTACCATGTGATTGATGAAAAGACAACAACTTGTGTGTATATATGTGACACAGGGGCTCAAAACCCGTCACATGTCGGCTTTTGACCTTTTGATTTAGTCATATGCTACAATGACCATGCTCTAAAATGCTTTTAACACAATGAAATTATCTTTTTTCTAATAAAAGTTGTGCTCGTTTGATTCTTTCATTAGCTTATAGTGAAAAAATAAAATAAAAAGTTACTGAATATTCGTGTCATCCAAGTCTACTGAATCCACTAAGTTATTATTCTGACATTTTTCTAGGCATTAGAGGCATATATTCTGAATCAAATAACCCAAACGGCATCAAAATCAGTTCACTACTTCGCAAATTAGGGCGAATTCACAGTCATATACTGAATTGAAGAATAAACTGCATTCTTTACCCCTCTCGCCTATTTCGGCGTCTAGCGCAATATCTAGGAAGCGACAAACGACGGGTTTCGAGCCCCTGCGTCACATATGAGAAAGTTTTTCAATAACCTACAGGTGTTTTATCTATTAATCTTTGAAATTTATGTAGCACTCTTTCAAGATAACTACTGAGGGGCTCTCTACCCAGGCCCGATCAAAAAGGAAGGTTTTATGCAGTTCATAATAAGAACCAGAGAGTTATTGCGGGAGAGCATGCAGGTCAGGGGTGGCTATTTGGAAGAGTGACACTTGAGAATGCCTGATGCTATCTTGAGGCAGAGCTCTAGCATCCTATACCATAAAGTCACCTCTGGAGGCAGTGCACAGAAATTGGCAACCAGCTCAGGTTGAGGTTAAAGATCTCTTGGAGATAAACAAGTTCTCTGTCCAGAACAAAGGTGCCAGATGATAGTGTAGACCCTATAATGGATGTGCTGCTGGACTGGGAGCCAGTGGAGGACGTCAATCTTCAGTGCGGAGATGTAGCTGAACTTACAGACACCACCGATTAAATTGAACAGCTGCCTGCAAAGTGCCTTCTGAAGGATGACAATGGACAGAGTGCAGAGTAGAGTGAAGATGAACGTCCTTAACATAAATCCTTGTCCAAACTATGTCACATCTTGCAGTTGTTATGTTTGGCAGGTAAAGTTCTCATTCTCTCATAAATCTCATTGCCAGATAAACTAGATGTTATTTGTTCGTATATGCTTTCTTTACCTGCGTGCAGCAGTTGCAATAGTGTAAGTAGCATGCTTGCCTATAAACTTAATTTTTGTAGTTTGAGAAGTGTTGTCATGATTCCTGAAGTTTTAGTAGACAGTTTGAACAGATAATATGTTGTTAATTCACTGTTCAACTGTCAGTGTGAGTTGCCATCGTTGATTGTGATATTGATCATTGTTGTCTGTCTTCGTTGAAAGCAGTTGTGTAGCTGAACATTGTTAGATAATTGGTTTCAGTCAAGATCAGCACTGTCAACAAGTCTGTGATCATGCTGGACTTGGAATCAAAATACTTAGTCATTGGCTGACAGACCTTGTCATTGGCATGCAGAAGTTTCTCATATTTGTGAATATTGGACTCTGTAGTTTCACTTCAATCCTAGTCACCAATTTATGCCTTGTGCAATTTTAATATCTAGTGCTATGTATAAGATGCAGTTCCTTACTCAACAGATAGACACATCACACATGTGTCATGTTATGTACTTTTTCAGACCATGGACAATGCCACAAGAGAGCTGAGTTTTTTGGTGTGATTGCTTTCAAGACAGAATCTTCTTGTTGTCTTAACTTAGATTGCAGGACGTGAGTCCAGAAATAGATTTGTGAGACGTTTGACAGTAAAATGCATATTTTGATGACTTTTGACCTTTTATGGGTTTACACATTATGTCTGTCAAATAAGAAAACTAGTAAGGTCGGATGTGGAATCAGAGTTGATTTAGTGTACTCTAATAGTTTATTGTGTTTTCTAGTAATGCTAGTACTTAACTCATTTGTTCTTTACTATGCACATTGATGATTAGTTGGCGTGAGTGTTGATTACTGCTGAACATGTCTGATAGAATGAGACACTGGATGACGTTTCACAGGATGTGCTGGACGACTGTGCCCAGCTCGTAAAGGCAAACAGCATTCAGGGTAACGTTTTATCACCTCTTCTCAATCATATTCAATTGTATTTACAAGTTCCAGGTCTTGACTGCTGATAAAGTTGTGCTCACTCTGCATACACTCATGAAAAACTAACCCTCTGAGAGTCATTGTTTTCCTCAGAACCACAGTTTCTTTGGGTTTTGGACAGTTTTCTCTCCAGGTTCTCTTGTGTGTTTAAACTCAAGTATACCCCAGCTGTTAGAGATGGCATTAATGTGTATACATGAAGTTTATATAAGATTAATTACTGTTGTGAAAAAAATTTATAATTTATTTTGCTAGCTGTTTAAAGCATCTTCAACACGAGTCAATAGTCTACTTGCTTGTAAACTTAAATGACCCCAAATGGGTCCAATTGTCATCCTTGTCATCTCTTGAAATATGCTACAAATTGCTAGTATTGATTTTAATTGTGATATAATTATTTTGGGAAATTGTTTGAAAATTTTTTAAATCAGAATTATGAAAACTATAATATTATTTGGTTTGTGAGAATGAAGAACACTGGAAAATTATAGTAAAATTATGTTTTAAAAAATGTGTTCACTAATTTGACATAACAATATTTTTCAAATTGTGTGCTTCATGCAGAAACTGAAATGAGGGTGTCATGATGTCATGATTTTTAATAATGTAGAGCTAGTTACTTAAAATACTTAGCCATTAGCCAACCCACATTATGGCACAAAAGAAAATACTAATAATAAGAACTTAATTGCTTAAGAATGATTGATTGTATAATAAATACATGATGAACAATATAAAAAATAGCTTGTTAATCAGAGGCATAGTCAGAGACGTAATTTGAAGAGGAGGCAAATCTGGGAGACATCCATGGTATAATGGGGTTTCGGATGTGATAAAACCATGGAAAGTTTTTGAAATCTCAATCACTCATATTTTAGTGTAGTTTGAAACTCTGTGACTGCTTGCTGTCTGAATCATTCATGTGTTTCATCATTGATGCCTGTGTCACTTGCTTTTTAGTCTACCTGATATCAACAGTGTTAAGGCGAAGAGGACACACTGATTGTGCACACTTGGATTTTACAGAGCACGTGCGATGAAGATGGGACTTTTTTTATTAAAAATCAGGCTTCTCAGACCATTGATAAAATCCTGGACATTGGTCATTCGAAGTTTCAAATATTTATAAGCAATAGGAGGCAGAGTCCTCTTGTCTCATGTACTGGCTTCACCTTTCGTGTCAAATTCTTCTAAACAATAACTTTTTTGGAGGTGATCAATAGTAAGGTTTGGAATATGCTTATATTGCATTGGTTGTATTATGCTGAATTTAGTTTATTTGCTGGTATTTGTATATAGTTTAATGCATGAATGTACTATACATTTGGCAAAAACAACTAATTTCCTTGTTATGTTAGGATGTAAGCAGAACAACCTGGATGTAGTTTATACGATGTGGGCAAATCTGAAGAAGACAGCTGGAATGGATGTTGGCCAAGTAGGCTTTCATCGACAGAAGGAGGTGACTTTATTACCTATCTGGTCTTTTCAAGTAGAAGTAGCTCTGCTTTGTTTTAATTCAGATAGCATCAACCGGTGCTCATGTTTAAGTGAAATTTCAGTCTCCAACCATTGTCTGTTGGCAAAGCCTAGTGGAACTGAATAAGCAAGAACTTGAAGGCAGACTGTTTTATTGTCTTTTCTAACTAGTGTGTAGAGTGCCTCTAATTAGTTTTTTGCTTGCCTTGCCTTGCCTTGAACCTTCCTCGACACAAGGGTTGGTTGCATTTTGGACAGTTGTTCTCCATCTTCTCCTGTCTTCGGTTGCTCTCAATTCCTCTGTTGATAATCCCGTCCATTCACACAAGTCCCACCACCTCTTCCTAGGTCTTCCTCTTGATCTTGCTCTCGGCACCATTCCTTGCATAATTTCCTTCTCTAAGCAATCTCCATGTTTTCTCATGATGTGCCCGAAGTATGACATCTTCCTCCCTTTAATTGATTCAAGTAGACTCCTTTCTACACCAGCCGTCTCCAGTACCCATTCATTTGTTTTTTGGTAGCGTCACTGCCGCACTATATAAATTTCTTTTTACACAATTTTGCCATAATTAAGTATGCAAACCCTGCCTCCTTGGCCAAGATTTTAAAAAAAGAATTTTTTCTTTCAATATTATGCTCATGGAACTCAGAAAAACTTATAAATGTGAGTTCTGATTATGAATTAGATTCTGCTCCATGTGAAAGTACATGCAAATTTTTCATAAATTGCAGTTGTCTTGGTAACAGTGATGAAATATCAGTTATAATTCTGCCAGCAAGAGAGTTTTGCAAGAGTTAGCAGACCTTGAATTGGATGCACTGGCAGATGGGGAGCCAGTGAAGGACGGAAGGTTGTCATGGATAAAAAAAGAGATGTGTTTGACCTTTGCAATTCCTCTACGAGGCAGCAGCAGCATTTGCAATGGCTTGAAACTTAGATGTATTTTAAACCACATTCCCATAGCCAATTCTACAAAATGTATATTTGTAGGTTGCACTGAGCACTCAGCCAAGGGCATTTTATTTGAAGTCACTTGAGACATTTTGGGTTCTGTTCGCAAGCGAACAGTGTGTAATATAATGGCTTTATTCTTTTTAATTATATGACTAGATTATATTTATGAGTGGCAAAAAGTAAGATTTTTCTTTACAGGTTCGAACTGCAAAGGTTGAGAGAAGGATAAATGAAATAGTAAATCGCTTAAACAAGACAAAAATCGAGAAAAAGCCTGATTTACGAGCAGAACGTGAAGAACGAGACAAACGTGAACGAGAAACGCAGAAGGCACGCCTGAAAGAAGAGAAGCAGAAGGAGAAGGAGGAGGAGGAGCAGAAGAGAAAAGAAGCTGAATTAAGGTCAGTAGTTTCTTTGATGATCAATGGTCCGCATCTGCAGCTAGTCTTACGTACTTGAACCTTTTATCTATTTTATCTAAGGATGACTAAGAACCTGTTGAATATGGTTTGCACTAAATTAAATTGTGTGAGAATTTGGCAAGATTTTTCAGCAACTGCAGAAATCTGCCTTGATAGGCTTCATAATAAAGCATAAACTGATCAGAGACAAAACTGTGGTTGACAAACTGCCGTTGTCTCTTGTCAATGTGCCTTTAAGGATAGTGTATGGTGGGATCCTAATGACTGACAGCTGAATGCACTGCATTTGGATGTACCCCTTCATGCTACAAAGTCTTTGACGCTTAGAGAATTTACAGAGAGAATGCATAATATGTGGAGACTTTAAAAGGCATGGCTTCCTCAAATAAGCAGCAGAGCATTAGGAGAATGTGACCATAATTAAAATTTATGGTTGAAGCACATTTGCGTAAGTTTTGTAGCTTTGTCCATTATTTACTAAAGCAGAAACCATTTCAGACTAGAGAAGCTTTCCTTTTGTAGAAGCTACACTTCACTGATGAAAACGGAAAATATGACTTCAAATCAGGTACATTGTAATATAATATCTTAGAGCTACTAATGTCATCGTCGTATTTAAACATCACATGCATCAGAATATAGATTAAGATTTTCAGTCACAATATCTTGAAGTCTGACAAATGTGGGTTTTACTCGGAGGATGTGGCTGTCTTGAGTACTTTTTCCATGTCAATGGGAATCTGTTTGGTTAGGTTTCACATATGTGTGTGTGGGCTCACCATTGATGAGTTCTAGTTAAATTTCTGGGTATTGTTTTGCTAAAGGACAGACCTCAGTGACATTTAACATCGCACATGCAGTACAGAGAGCACCCATGGTTAGTTGCTCTTTAAAGTGTTGATATATAAATGTTCAATTACAATTAATACACAATTTAAATGGCTGTGTAAAGTAGCACTTTTGTAAGGTGAAAACTTGAAAGGTTCCTGATAGAATGTTATAATCTACACTATATCCAGATATATGTAGAGTAGGGTGACACTTAAAATAAAAAATTTGAATTTCACAAGTCTCACCCTCTGAAATGGTTATGTACCATAAAATGTCTATGCATGATTTAAAAAAAATTAATTCATTAATATTTAGAGGTGGTCCAACGCATCGGAAGTTTGACCTAATGATCAGTATTTAACACAATGCAAATACACATCTCTTCGCATTTGATTCAAGTATTGTTTATCAAGTCCATTTATGGCTGTTTGCTTTTTTGAGTCTGGCTATTTCTTCCTGTATTTCATAACCACCTGCACTATACTTGGCTCTACTTGGCTTGTAAGTACTTCATGGAATGAATGGATAAGTGCAAGACCACGTTCACTGCATCATTTTCGACCTTTAAGCTGAGATCAGCTCACAGTTCGGCGACGACCAAGAGAACGCTGTCGTTTACCTCCCTATGTGCTTGGATGTAGTTGTAGGAAGTTTACAAGAATATCTAGTGCAGACTAGTGCAATGAAGAGTTTCTTCGTGTTTATGGCTTCAAATTCAGCTCTTGTAGTGGTACTTGCTGCACATAAACTTTGATATGTCGAAGAGGTTCATTGTATCCCGAACGTTCGACCATTGCAATCGCGCTGTTATCGGAAACAGCCGAATAAAACGAAACCAGGCCAACCAACATTTCACTCAGATACCTCAAATTGTTGGAAAGACATGATTTCTGCTGTAGCGACGGTCTGACTTACTGTTTTGTAAGCAATGAGCTGCTTCAACAGTTGCAAGTAATTCCAGAGAGCTGACGTTGTACCTTGGCATGTGTACCAATGCCTTGAGATCCACCAGAAGAACAAATACATTGTGCTCATGCAGGCTGAAGCTCGAATGCAGTCAGATGAAAGAGAGGTGGAAGAGGTTGCAATGTATCAACTTCCCCATCCAAATATCGCAAACAGTGTTTTCGTAGGTCTGCGAGAGTTTGTCATCAGAGTATCGAACACTATCCCCCCACTATCACCAAGCTGAGGAGATCTACCAAATCTGAGTCTTGTGTTCCAACAGAACACATGCTCTTGATTGAAGACCAGCATTGCTGTAGAGGACAGAAGTAGTGTGAAACGCCATAGGTCGTATGCGGCCAGCTATATTCCACTCTTCAAGCAAGTTAAAACAGCTGAAGCTTGTGCTTCACCTGTTCCATTAGGCAGCAAAGGAACCCCTAAGAGTTCAATTGTTCCTTTATCTGGTGCCAGCACAGCAGGGCAACGTTCCTTTGACATAAAAGTCTTCAACAACCTGTCATCCCAATTAACTTTATGTGGAACTTCAAGACCTAATGATGCACGGATTTTTTTGACAAAAGTCTCACGATGATGGGCCCGAGCATGTCTATTGGAATCCTGATTGATAACAATTTCAGCAGGAGCATGGCCCATTGATTGTCCTTTGGCTGCTAGGATGTGTGCCACACTTATGCCACTAATTTTAGTCCTGTTGAATGCTACAGTGACACATGCAATCAAAATGACGTTAGATCTTCTTAATTTCTTTTCATCAGGCACAAAAGTCAATTTAACATAACTAACTGCCCGTGACTTTCTCATATAAATTTCAAATTTACTTGTTGGTTTTTAATTAAATAATAACTGTACCCTATGCATGTCATGAGTGATAACAGAGGACATTGAAATAAGTACTAGAAATTAATTGGTAGAGCATAAAAATATTTAGCACATTTCATATTCAACGTTGTTTGTAGGTCTATCTATTGAAAGTTCAAGGTCATTGGACCACCTCTAAACGTTTTCAAATTTACCTAAAAATTTTCACCAGTAATACTGATGTTATAGAGAACAGTTTTGAGGGGTGAGACTTTAAAAATTCGAAAAATTATTTTTTTGTGTGGTTGACATTGTCACCCTAATGTAGAGCTATCTTAACAAACCTCTTCATTGTCTCCAATGTGCCTGAAATTTTTATTGCTTTTTTAAGGAATTACATTAAGTGTCTGCTGTAAGCAGTTTTAACAATCTTTCTGTTTAGACTATAAATGATGTACTTTTGTTTTGCAGGACAAAGGTTACGACTCGGACGATTTCATGTAAGATGGACTCCAGCGGGAGCAAGGTTTCATTGGAGTAGAAACAGAACCAGAAACAGAGCACCACCACCCTACTCTCATGAAAAGAAAAAACTCATCTGGTTGTAACTAATTTTTCAGACTTCATTGACCTAACGTAATTCCATAATGTCAGTATTTCTTTAGTAAATGAGGTATAATGCAATATGGGACGTTAAAAAAGAAGTGTACAGTTAATTAATAAAACCATCAAGCTTCTCCAGTGCTTGGAGATTGCAGTGGAAGTGATGCCCACTGTCCAGACTATGTTTAGGGTTACAAAAGTACCCGTCATTCTTTTCTTATCAAAATACGGCAGAACTGATTGAGAAGAGTTTTCTTGCAAATGTGTTGTTCAGAAAGGCATTGCTTATAAAGTATTCAGCGATGCAAGTACACTATAGTTCACCAGTCAATAGTGGCTAAACAATCGGTTAAAGATTAACTCAGATTTATTATTGTAAACTTGGTGTTGCATTCCGTGGTTAGGCCTTCAGACCAAATTTGACGATCTTAGTATTGTGACATCTGGTCTTGATATATATATATATATATATATATATATATATATATATATATATATATATATATATATATATATATATATACACATATATATATACTTTGTGGCTTCACATGGTTACATGATTTTTACCATTAGCTACATATGGAACACCTGGTTCACTGACATTTCGATGGACATCAAAAGAACGTATGACTCAAGAACAGCAACAGTAGAACGGTGTATTAGATAATAATTTTCGTTTATTCAACAATCCGGTTGACAGACTGCAACCAGTTACAGTGTACAATTATGCAGTTGAAACAACTTACGGGAACTCAGATAACAGAATACATAAAACTTAATTAACGAACTGAACAGACAGCCTGCAATACATGGTGCTATTAGCAGCCTACAAAGCATGTCCGCCCAAGGGGGGCTCGAACTCGTTACCTCTTGCTCTCTATGGCAGCATGCTGTCCATTACTCTACCGGGCCCCCCGGATGACTGTTGAGACCATTAAACGACTGGACTGCTGACAGATGACTGGTGAACAATTCCAATTGATCAGTAAACTATGTAAAGTTTTTAAATCAATCGAACATTTGACATGTATGCCTACCAGGTTCAATGTCTAGTTGTGGGACAAATGGATGTGTAATTGAGCATAAGCTTAAATACGTAAAAATTTCAGCTCTGCTTGGAACAACTTCAGAAGTTCCGTCCATCAGCTATATGAGCACACACAAGACCATGATCAGGAAGCAGATACTGCATCGTATGATGATCAATTGATCATACGCTTCTCATCTGGGTCTGAGTCAAACAAGATCAATTATAGAAACTCTTCCGGCATTTCAAACAACAGATCTTTTGGAACTGCTGGGAATGCAACACCACCGTTATTCTCCTTATTTACCTTCACTCAGTGACACTGAAGAGCTCTATTCAGAGTTGATCATTTGGTAAAGCCACGGTAAGATCATGGTGTTCCAAATGTGCTTGCAAAACAGCCTGTGGAGATCTCGGAGTTGACATAAAATTGCTGATACATTGCTTCATTGCCCTGTATGGCCTTCCTTGCCATCCATGTTGTTCCGTTTCCAGAATGTGTTCATTTTGTCTTTTGCTGACCACCGGGTTGTCTGCGATTACAAGTCAGGCCTTGCATTCAAATCATTTGTACATATGACATCGCCACGATACTCTGCCATTCTGGTACTGTTTTTCGTTCAAAAATATTCATAATTCCGATGTACAGTATAAGCATTGCTTTACCCAGGGCCGGATTTACTTGTAAGCCAACTAAGCCCGTGCTTAGGGCCTCCGGAGTCTGGGGGGCCTCCAAAAGTGAACTAAAGAAAAAACTCAGTGGCTTTTAAATTATAACTTATAAAATAATTATAAGCCACTGATTTTTTCTTTAGTTCACGATTTGATAATAATCAATCATTTTATCTTACTGTTTTAGTATAGGAATTGATGCGGCTAATGCGTGAGATCGAACACACTTGCTCTTAGTCTCAGTTCTTTAATAATTAAGTTGAGCGTCTGCGTCTCATCGATATTTCATCTGGTAAGAACCTGCGACAGCCGATACAATGTCATCATTGTTTAATGCGGAAAGTGATATGAGGAAAGACACGTTTTTTGAATGTTTGATCGATGGTAAAAGTGCATTTTAGCGTAGGCCTATTTAGTTATTCACCATTGCTTGGGTTTCACGGTTTTCACCGTTTCAGTGTTTATGTCGGATTGACGAAAAATAATTCTTCCAACATAGCAGTCGGATTCATAAAAATAATTTTTACTGAAATAGAAATGGGATTATTTAAAACAATTTCGCTGAAATCGAAGTTGGATTCGTAAAATTAATAATAATTTCTAATTAAACAGAAGTGATATTGATGAAAAATAACTTCCAATCCAACTGGAGAAATGGTGAATATGGAGAATATGGAGAAATGGTGAATAAGGAAATACAGTCATCAAGATTTGTATCACATCATTGTCAGGGACGGCATCAAAAGCGCTTTTCCTAATCTTGAAGTGGTGCTTCGTATGTTTCTGAGTCTAATGGTAGGCCTAACAAATTGCACTGGCGAGCGATCGTTCTCGCAGCTCAAGCGCATAAAAAAGCGAACTTCGCTCCACGATGCATCAGAATAAACTCGATCTGCTCATTGAGCTTGCTTTTCATTGAATGTAAACAGCTACGCAAAAGTCCGTTTGATGACATTATCGCAGATTATGCGATGCAGAAATGCAGGAAAAGTTGATGTAAAACTTCATTGTGATTTTTAGTAGGTAGCCTATGTATAGCCTACCATAAAAAATGGAATAAAACGAGTGTATCAATTACAAAAAATTTCGACTCGTTATAAAGACTAGCAGTTGATCAAACATGGATCACTGGCGCAATATGCATTATGAATATACTTAGATTTAGCAATATGCATTTTGTCTGTTTTTATCCTTAATTGGGGCCTCATAATTAAAATTGCTTAGGGCCTCACTCTGTTCAAATCCGGCCCTGGCTTTACCTTTCGTACAAGCCTACATGTAGATCTGTAGATTTACTCCACATGTGGTGTAAAAGTAAAACTTTGTTTCACATGCATCTTTTTTAAAATTCAGCCTCACTAAAGCAACGTCGCACTCACAGAGTGCACAATGCCGCACCCTGTGAATTGTTCATTAATTGTCTCAATAATATAACGTCCCGGTAGGTGTCCATGGGCGGAGACTTAGGGGAAAGGGGGACGGTTCCCCAAAATGAATTACCACCACGTGGTGGGGGGATGGAGATGCTTATATTCCCCTCCCCCAAATATTTCATAAATATTCGTAAATGTCATTATAAATTTCTATGGTGTAATCCACTGTTTATCCATAATGAGCAATTTTGTTAGGATGACAGCTTAAAATGCTACCATTACAATGTGCAAATAAAAAATTGGTCTTAAGCAATGGGGGAGACATTCATTGAAATCTTAAATGACGTCTCTGCGCACTGAAATCATGAGTAATTTTGTTAAGATAGCAGCTTAAAAAGATGCGGATATACTGTGCAAATTCCAAATATTGCAAACAATTGGGAGGCAAAACTCTGAAGTTTTAATCCATGACTATCAGCATTGAAAAATGAGCAAATTTTATTAAGCTTAGAACTTTAAAATGCTACAATTACAGTGTGGAAATAAAATAAATCTAAACATATGGGAGGGGACGTTTATTGAAATCCTAAACCATCATATTTCTCAGCAATGAAATTATGAGACATTTTGTCAAGATGACTGCTTAAAATGCTAATTTTACAGTGGACATATTTAAAAAATTTAAACAATGGGAGGGGAACATTTATTGAAGTCCTAGACCATGTTTCTGAGCACTGAAATAATAAATAATTTTGTTTAAAGATGACTGCTTAAAAGCTATGATTAGTTTACAAATCCCAAAAATTTTAAGCAATAGGATGGCAACACTGAAGTTTTAAACTACAATGTATGACTATCAGCATTGAAAAATAAACAATTTAGTTGAGTTGACAGCTTAAAATGTGGAAATAAAAAATATAAATAAATAGCAGGGGCATTTATTGAAAACCATGGTTTTCAGCAATAAAATTATGAGAAATTTTGTTGAGATGACAGCTTAAAATACTATTACATTTTGAAGGTTTAAAAAAAGTTTAAACAATGGGAGGGACATTAATTTTATCGAAGCTCTAGACCATGTCTCTGAGCACTGAAATAATGAGTCATTATTTTAAGATGACAGCTTAAAAGCTATGGTTACAATGTGCAAATCCCAAAAATTGTAAGCTGTTGGAAGGCGACACTCTGAAGTCTTAAACTACAATGTATGACTATAAGCATTGAAAAATGAGCAATTTTATTAAGTTGACAGCTCAAAAGCCTACCATTACAGTATGGAAATTCAACAAATTTAAACAATGGGAGGGGACAGTTATTGAAGTCTTTCAGCAACGAAATTATGAGAAATTTCCTTAAAATGATAGCCTAAAATGCTATCATTGCAGTGTAAATAAAAAAATTGATGTTGGGGAGGGGACATCCCCTTTCCCAAACTCCACCTCCTGCTCGGCACTTCACACCTCGGTGGTCGTCCTTCGGCCGCTCATCCGTCCCCACAAACTTCAGGACCAAGTCTTCGCCTATGAAGGTGTCCCGTTTTATTGTCGGTCTATTCTATTATCTGTGCTGCACAGAAGCTTTGCTATGGTCGGTCCGTCTTTCTGGAATAAGTTACCTATTAGTCTCCGTAATGAACTTCTTTGTCTTTCTTTGCCCCTTTTCCGCAAGCGTTTGAAAACCATTCTCTTTGATTGTGGTTTGGTGTCAGGTCGGGAGCGCCTCTGATGAGTTCTCTGGAAGGGGCGCTATATAAATGTACGATTACAATTACAATTATCGCCTGTTAAAGTGTCGCCAGTCTAGTGTAGTCCGTTCAATTGACAACAATTGTTCAAATGTCCATAAACCGAACACCCACAGAACAAGATGGTGAAAACACTTCTCCCCATTTTGGTCTTTTCTCAGTTGTCTTTGGTAAACTTTCAAACCTGTCCACTACACTTACTTTCTTCAAGGACAGTAATTTATCTACTTTTTTGCAGTTGTAATTTATGGAGCCCTGTCATATCTTGACACCTTTTAAAGTGTCTGCATTAACTCCTTATCGAAGATCAAGCATTTGTTTTGCTACATCTACTGCATCTGATTTGAACCATAAAATTATTCAAAACCCAACAAAAATTCACAAAGTAACTTGATGAAAACAATTACTGTTATTATCAAAACCTGTGCAAGTGGTTAATAAATAATCCAGTAACTGCAACAATTGGTAGCATCATAATTTCAGACTTAAGAAAGTCATTTAAGTGAGTCACCTGGTCACCTGGTGCCGTCAGCTCTTGGAGCTCTGGCGACATTCTTGATGTATCCTCTCCAGTGTCTCCTCTCTCTTGTTGCCTCTCTCAGCTCCTCTAGGCTCATGCCAGACTTTTCCTGTACCTCATCCAACCATCTCTTCCTCGGTCTTCCGCGTCTCCTTCCCTCACCGCATGCCGTCATCAGCTCCTTTTCCAAACCGTTAGATCTCATCACATGGCCGAAGTAGCTCAATTTCCTCCAAGTTGCTGTTTGCTGTAGTGTCTCCTCTCTCTCTATTCCGAACTCCCCGCACACCAATTCGTTAGTTCTCTTCTTCCCTCCTTCTCTAACATAGATCCCAGGAATGTGAAACTCGATACTACCTCTATCGTTTCTCCATCCACCTCAAAGTTTTCCCATGTTGCAGTTGTCATAACTTTTGTTTTCTTTACATTGAAGTATAGTCCTGCCTTTTCGCTTTCCTTCATGACTCTTCTTATTAACTCGGCCATTAAGTAAGTAAGTAGCTTTTATTTGCATTACATTGTATAGAACGATTACATATTTAAACTAAAATGTGACAAATCTGACCAAAACCAGGCTTAAGTCGAATTTTGTACAATTTGAGTGTCATACATCCTTTAAAAGAATAAAGTTTCTTCTTTAAAGTGACATAAATCTTATTGTTCTCCCATATTCCTGTCCAAAGTTACAAGTAAAAATATGGTTCAATCGTTCGAATTACAATTCTGAGGAAAAATGCATTTAAAGTTTTCTATAACATTGGAATGCAAAATTCTTTAGCAACCATGTTCAGAATTAATTAAATTCACAACAAATAAATCGACTAAGTAACAGATTGGAACTGTATGCTTTTTACTAATGTGTCATGTGCTATGCTAGTCTCATGCCGAATATGGCTATTAATTGTGGGGAAAGTGGCAAATTGAAAAAAGTCATTGAATTATTTAAACAACCACTTCAAAATTGTCAAAATATCATTAAAAATAAGATTTTTTCACAAATTGTTGTTTAAATTTGTTTAAAACATATTTATTTATCATGCCTGGAGCCACCACTATGTTGTTGAGGCACACAAGCTAGGTATCTGAAAGCTGTAAGATCTCTGGTTAATGGAGTGAGATTGCTCTTGGATGTAAATTTTGGTATCAAAATATCACTCATTTGTGTTAAGTATGCAATTAAAATGAACTAAGGCATTGCAATTCATGCATATCTCAAAGTCGTCTGATGGTCACTATAACTCAGAGGATAGTATCTCAATCTCTGCAAGTGATATGGTCAATACAGTGCATGTACATGTCTTAGATAGGTAGTATAATTGTTGGTCAAGGCACTCTATAAGGGACCAACCCTATATAATCATACGCAATAAAAATTGTATTTTCCTTCCCCACACACCCTTTTTTTAAACCCAAACCCCCATGCGTATGTACGAATCAACTTCTCTACTCTACCCCCTTAAAAAGGCTATTTAGCTAAAGTTATCCATGAAACATGTATTTTACCATAGGCTACTATTTATCATTATTTGCATGTTAAAATTTGTTAACTCTTATGGTTCACTGTTTAGATCTGAACAGAATATAATTCTAATGCAGTCAAATGCCATCGGACGACGACTATAGAATAATACAGCCTTATGAAAATAGGCTAAAGTGGAAGTCATCATTAGACATTTATTTTGCGATCCTCCTTAGGCAAATCGCATAGATCCCGTGACCCTCCCCTTCCGTGCGTACGTACGTAACATAAGGATGGTCCCTAACTGTGTAGTCGTGAAATTCATTGTCTCCAGAAGAGACAACGGTTTTGATTCACTGATATTTGATTTCTATGCCAGCTGAACAATAAACAATGAACTACTACTTTGCCCAATCAAGAATTTCATAGACTGATTTGGCAAAATAAGGCAAGTCAAGATTGAGCACAAGAATTATACAGGTCAATTAAAATATCATCACAGTCTTTTAATGGTAGAAGCTGTGGCATAATTGCCACTGTAATAATTGTCACTGTCTTCTTCTTCCACCTCCTCATCCTCTGCACTTTCATCATGATCACTGTTATCCATCAGAAACATAACCGGCTGAGCTTCTGTTCCAACCACGTCATCCAACAACGTAGCTCTGGAATAGTCGTAGTTACTGTCCACTTCTGTCATTTCACCATCTGCAGCTGAAGGCCTGGCAAGTGAATAACCATCTCCATATATTTCAGCAGAAGATTCTATATCATGCTCTGAAGGATCAGCAATCCTTACATTTGAATAGTCTTCCACTTCATCAGATTCATCTAAATGCTGATTTGACGTTGCAGCATTTCCCAAATTACCAGCATCTGAGGTGTGCATAGAATTTTGCAAAACTACAGCAGCCCCATCATTCTGTTCCTTCTGGGTCTCTTCTGTTGAAGCCAATAATGTTCCATTCATAGAGTTTGATAACACAGCAGACTCAGTGCCTTTAGGAATAGATTTCTTGTATGTAGACATTTTGCACACCCGCTGATCACTGATAGATTTTTCTGAGGCAGAAGAACTCTGAGGCCTTGCAGAATTCATGCTTCTGTTCACAGATATGACCCTGGACTGATCCAACTTAGGATTTGAGACAATCGAATTGCAACTGTCTTCGGCAATTGATAATTTTTCATTTGGCCCACTCGAATTCTTGACAGTTGGTGACAAAGAGGCAGAATCTCCTTCAGTCAAAGGTCGTGTGTCTTGCATCAAAGAAAATGTTCCTAACAATAAATGTTCAGTTCGTCAAATGTTTATAAAGTGAGACAAACCGAATCAGAGCATAATGTCATTAATTTAAAATCTGTCTTTAAAATTCTTTGTACATTTTCTTCTATAGTAATGCTTACGACGTGTAATGAACAGAACCTGCCTTACAATGAGTCATACACACACATTAACAATTTAACACTAGAGCCAAGGTCCAATGCTGCCATGTGGTAATTAACCATCATCATCATCATCATCATCATCATCATCATCATCAAAATCCTTGGGCTAAATGCCCGTAGGGGTCCGACGCCACTCTCTGTCTGAGTCTGTCTCGCGTCATGTTGCCCGGCTTCAACCGGTTCGGTCAGCAGGTCTGCTCCATATCATTAACATCTTGGAGCAGCTAGACCACCTTGTCTGATTGAAGAGAATATAGGGAGAGAGGCATGAAGGACAACCTGGGTCAATGCCCGTATGTGTCCCATGCTCTCCCCCAACTCTCTCCACTGGTCTGTCCTGAGCATGTCAGCTCCACATCATGACACCTTGAAGCATCTGGGTCGCTATGTCACTTGTGCCATGGTTTTTGTGGATTTTACTGCCAGCGTATCGCCATCCACCTGGCAAACCTTCCTCCTTTGTCCGGGCTTAGGACTGGCACAGGGACGTTGTTGACTCCCTGTGGCGGAGGATGGATGCAGTTTAATGTCGTGCCCAGGACTAATTAACCATATATCCCCAAAATCAGTTACAACAATCTCATTTTCACCATTCCTGCAGATGCACAATTGCACATGGACCTTTACCCTGGGCAGCAAAAGCTAGTTCCAGTTAAACTGCTCAGTCATAGCGGCAATGGTGGATAAAACATCCTTTGGTCAAGCCAAAAAACCACTCGGAAGGCTGAAGCTCATCAATTGTTATATCACGAGGCAAATGCATGCAAACTGGAATATTCAAACTTCACTGCTTTGAGTAGCATTTCTTAAATAAAAACAAACCTAAATAAACAATAGAAAGAAATTCCAGACCTGTAGCTGCTGTAAAAACTCCTTTCTCATCCTTGACATCTGGAGAATTCTGCAAGTGAAAATTACCGTAGATGCATTAATTTTGAGATGGGCAATATTTCATGAGCTAGAACAGTCTATATGCTGCAAAAAACAACCTATATTTTCATTAACAAGAACTAGAATAAGATCAAAACAAGAGCAGAATTGATACTGAAACAGAATGTAATGCACTGAATAAAAAACTAAAATTCAGCAGTTTTCTCTCAAGACTGCACGGTATTGGGAAACTTGTTGACATGTGTCAAGAGAAACTCCAATCACTTGAAAGTCGCGGGTTGAATGATTCTTTGGAGGAGCACAAACATGACCAAAACTTATTTGTGCTACTCATAGGGGTAGGAAGATCCCTTGGTCTGTCATGCAGTCTCTGGTGTCCAGTTTCTTGGTGTCTGTTTCTATTGCAGCCTCAATCTAGTGAAAGCAAATGTTTTGCACAGAGGGATGAATTCTTAGACAGAAATGCTGACTGTTGCATACCTTGAACTGTTCTGAAAGTAGCATATTGCTTACCAGAAGTAATGGTTCCAGATTTTTTGTCAGAGAAGTATAAGAAGATGAAAGATGTTCACCATCAGCAGGTCCTCTGTTGTCCAACTAGCAAAATGTTCAATAATATTAACATTTTACTAGAATCGAGTATTTACACACCAACACTTCAAGATAACTTCTAGCTCAGTATATCTTGTGATCTAACAAACAAGATCTTCAGTTTCAGCTGGACAGAAGGCATGAAAAGGCTTAACAGGTCCTTTCCCAATCCTGCAGGAGAAGCAATGGAGTATTTGCTCCTCCCTCAGTTTTGTATTTAATAATAATAATAATAATTTTGAAACACTTGCAAACACACAGCGCTGTACATGTACGCTACAAGTTATGCAGTAATCTTACTAACTTCAAACTTAACTACTAACAGAACAGACAGCCTGCAATATACGGCGCTAATAGCCTACAAAGCATGTCCGCCCTACGGGGTTCGATCTCAGTTTCTCTCACTCTCAATGCCAGTGTGTTAACCAATGTGCTACCAGACTCCCGATAATTACAACATGACTTTCATTGCGACAAATACTTAATTATTTAGGTGAGTCCTGAATCATTACTTGTTTAAGTTTTCACATGTTCTACTGAGAGGCAACGCCTTGCAAAGAGACATAGTGGAGGGCAAAATGGAGGGGAAGTAGACCAGGCTTGGAATCTCAAAATGGCACTGTTAGAAGCAAATCATGTAACAATTTGCTAACATGTGTTTCTAGACTAATTTGACCCTGCTGAAAACGAAAATCGCTGTTAGCAAGCTGGATTTTTGGCTGTTCAATGGGAAAACAAGATGGCGGACAAAATGGCGGTCAGTTGCTTCAAATGGCTATAAGTAAAGTATTGTATGTGACAGGAACACGATTTTAGACTCTAAATTAAGATTATAGGGTGCAAGGAATACAATGGAACCAAATACACATATGTAGCACTGCAATAAAATCAAAATGGCGGACAAAATGGCGGCCAGAATCTTAAAATGGCTGTAAGTGAAGTTATGTGTGCAGTGGAATCATGATTTCAGGGTCTAAATCAACATTTTCGGGGTCAAGGAATGCAATGGAAGCAAGGTAAAATATGTGGCATTGCACGGAAACCAAGATGGCGGACAAGATGGCGGACAAAATCTTAAAATGGCTATAAGTGATGTTATGTATGCAATGGAATCATGATTTCAGGGTCTAAATCAATATTTTCGAGGTCAAGGCATGTGATGAAACCAATGTCACATACATAGCACTTCATGGACACCAAAATGGCGGCCAAAATTGCGGCCAGATTCTTGAATTGGCTGTTAGTGAATTTCTGTATCTAATGAATACATCAATTCAGAATGTAAATGAGAATGTTCGGAATTAAGCAAAGTGATGAAATTAAAGACACGGAATATATTTTGTGACGCTGCCAGAAAACCAAAATGGTGGACAAAAACCTCAACTGCCTATGAGTGATGTCTTGAACATATGCGATGGAGACTAGATTTTAGTCTGGACTAGTAATTTCCAGGTCAAATGCTTCCAACAAAATCACATGCAGTGCTATGCAGTGAAATTGTCATACCTATAGTGAAATTTTTTAGTAGCCTATGACTGCACTGCAGTTTAACTATTGCTGGCTTCATGGATATACTATTATACAGTATGCATGCTTCAATCTTTCATAACTTGACCTATCAATAGTTTAAACTTTTCATGACTTGACGGATATAGGGTACCGCAGAGTTCATTCAGGCCTTGTTGCTGTCAATGCAATTGCACCTGAGTGCACATGACAAGATCGCACTTCGATAGCAGCAGGGACTGATGCTACGTTTGTCAACTTCACATGATTTGCTGTAGACACACTATAATGTGGCTTTGGCGCACACTGGTAAAGATTACTTTCTTCCACCACACTCCATCTCAGTGGCGTAACAACCATATAACGAAGGTGGACAAAATCCACGGGCCCCCGAGGCCCAAAGGGCCCCCAAGCTTATTAAGTAAAAAAAGTGTCATGTAATTTTTCGGAGTTTTTCCGTTTTATAGTTAGTTTCAGTTTGTAGAGTCTAGGCCTAGTGTGGATACGACCGACGGATATGATAAATGATACGCATGTGTCGTGTCTGTCGGGACTGTATGGGTCATCGGATGTGAGAGCATCTGACCCGTAGTAGACATCAACACTTAGTTGTATGTTAGGGGCGGGTCGACGGTCAGGGCGAGGGGTCCTCGGTTAGGGTATACATGTACGTTCATTCATGGAGGTCATCCGAGTACCCGACACAGCGTTAAGGAATGATGCTTGAAATAGTATCTGCTTTCTTTTTCCGCTCCCTCTAATTCTAGCTGGCTCTGTGTGTCTATCTGTCTGTCTCTCTGTCTGTCAGAGAGAGAGAGAGAGAGAGAGAGAGAGAGAGAGAGAGAGAGAGAGAGAGAGAGAGAGAGAGAGAGAGAGAGAGAGAGGTATGTCTCTGTCTGTCTATCTGTCTTTCACTCTCTCTGTCTCTCTCTGTGTGTGCATTGTATGTACCTGTCTTTGTCTCTGTCTCTGTCAGTAGCCTATGTCTATACGAGCCAAGTGTTCAAGTGACTGATACACACTGCACATTGCAGTGTTCATTCCTTCTCGCTCATAATAACAGTCAGACAGTCACAGCATTCATTCATTCATTTATTTTTATCTGGATTATCACTAATGCGGTGCCTAAACGAAAAGGATCATCATATAAGATGAATGCCATATGAAACGCACGTACAGTTCTGAACTTCTGGGAGTCAGAAGTTAGCTGAGAAAATCGAAAAATTGAGGCTGTGTTTGCGAACAGTAAGGCCAGAATAGCCAAATTGACGAAGTAATTCTACGAAGAACTGCTGTAACAGACCACAGTGAGTATACATTACAGGCACGTACGTGTGTGTACATAGGCTATGGACCTTTGTATGAGTGTCACAACAGACTGGTCTGCGGACAACTCGTCTAGCGACAACTGGTCTAAAGACAACTGGTCTAACAACTGGTCTAGGCTACAGACTGGTTCAGCGCTTGAGAAGTGGAAGCTGGATGAAAGTTTTGTACAGCTGAAATGGAGGCTGGAATGATCAAAAAACGCAAGAGAAATGGAAGCTGGATGAAGGTTCTTTTACAGGTGAAATATAAGCTGGATTGACGAAAATAACGCGTGAGAAATAGAAGCTGGATGAAGGTATCAATTTTAGATCTAGGCCTAAAATAGAAGCTGGATTGATGAAAAACGCTTAAGAGAATGGAAACTGCAGATGGATGAAGATATTTTTTATATCTGAAATCGAAGTTGAATTGACGAAAATAACGAACGAGAAATGGACGCTGGATGAAGGTATTTTTTAGATCTAAAATAGAAGCTGGATACACGTTGAAATACATGAGTGAAAGTCATGATAGTCATCAATCCAGCTTCCATTTAAGCTAGAAAACCATTTAACGTTTTTTCATAAATCCAGTTTCTATATATTTCATCAATAGTACGAGTTGTCGTTAGACCAGTTGTCTGTATAGACCAGTAACTGTTGTCGTTAGGCGAATTGTCTGTATATAGACCATGCAGTAACTGTTGTCGTGGAACCGTTTTCTCGTTTTGCATCGAACCAATGTGTTTTAACAATGGTTTATTGATGACAGCGTTGAATATTGACATTCATAAAGCGAAACTCTATGAAAACTCACTAGTAGGCCTATACTATAATTGCGCTACCAAAATTACGTCCGATTATAATAGGCGCTCTTGTTTTAAAATAGCCATCTAATTGTTTTCACTGTTTACTTTAGTCTCATTAATGGATAGGGGGCCCCCAAGCTGAGAATGTCCACGGGCCCCCGGCTCAGTTGTTACGCCACTGCTCCATCTGATGAAGATGAGGATGATATCTGAACATCAATATCTAGGAAATAGGCCTTTCCAAACTTACAGTTTGGTAATGAGCTCATAAGGGAATGTTTCAAATGTAGAAAGTAAGTGGGAACTTTCAAGTAGTTTATTCATGCATTCTGTCAGCCGATTCCTGCTAAATATGTCAAATCACACCCAGTTGTAGCATGAAGGCCATTCAATTCTTCATAGTTACGTGAATTGGATTCACCAAAACACCGTTAAATACAAAGCGAACGCAGTGGACAACACCGTATATTTTTTCACATAACCACCAGCAACCGCTCTAGTCCATATCTCCAAATCTGGCTGCTGAAAGCTGAATGGATAGGAATGAAGTCTTTATTTCAAGCGTATACCAAGAACAGTCATCCAATTTTCCGACAACTGAGTATTTCAAGACTCCACACAGTGGCAGAGTTGTGGTGGTAATTTTCTGTACGAGTTCACTGTTTAAAAGCAATGTCCACTATATCTATCGAAGGCAATAATTATTAACCCTCTTGTAGCCGATCGAAAGTAAGTTACCTGTACACAGGTATCCACTGTACCTGTCAGGTCACCAAATGTCTTCGGCTCTTCGCGTTTGGTGGTTCCCTATTGCTTGAACCATTGCTTGTCCATCAATAATTTGTCTGCAACAGGTTGGATAAACTGCGTCGCGACTTATGGGCATATCGCAATATTTGGTCATGTCTCATACAATATGCGGGATGTCTTGCTTTGGCTCCCTTTACCGCAGCGGATTGCCTGCAGGGTTTGTGTGTTGGTTAGGTAGTGCCTTGATGGACTAGCCCCACTATGTCTGAAAGAACTCTTTTTTCAACCTCGGATGTCCAGCGTCGATCTACTCTTCGGTTGGCGGACCAAGCTGAGCTGGTTCACTCGCGGCCTGCTATTCGACATCACCTTTCATTCTCTGTAGCTGGTTCTAAAATTTCGAATGGGAATGGCCAACCCCTTTTCACAGCGCTTATTGCAAGCCCATGGGTCACTCCACTCTGTTCCGAATCTAAACACTGTCCTATTTAGTTGTGGTTAAGTCGGGAGCGATTCCGAGTAGCCTACCTTGAAGAGGCACTACGTAAAATATTCTAAATAAACAAATGATATGCCTCTGCTATAGAAATACGGACTGGACAAGTTACTTTTGCAGAGAGAATCCAATCCCATTGGTTTTGAGAAAAGTCCGTGGCACAATCGTGTTTCCAGATCCATGGCACAGTCGGCTTGATACGATATCATAAGGCACTGCATGATATACCAATCTTCCTTTATAATTTTGTCAGTGTTCTTTTGAACAACACTCCTTGGTTTAAAACTTGCTGAAGGCATTGCGATACTTTGAATGGTCATATCTGGTCAAATAAGGAAACATTGGGAATAAATTCAACTGCACAGGTCTCAGATACCATCTTGCAAAGACCTGGCAAAAAATTTGAATCAAGTTCCAATTGAATGCATGACTTCACTAACATCCATTTTGAAATTTTTGCCGCCATTTTGTTCGCCATTTTGGTTTCCAGGCAGTGCTATATATGTGACATTGGTTTCATCACATGCTTTGACCTCGAAAATGTTGATTTAGACCCTGAAATCATGATTTAATTGCATATATGTCTTCACTTATAGCCATTTTAAGATTTTGTCCGCCATCTTGTCCGCCATCTTGGTTTCCGTGCAATGCCACATATTTTACCTTGCTTCCATAGCATTCCTTGACCCCGAAAATGTTGATTTAGACCCTGAAATCATGATTCCACTGCACACATAGCTTCACTTACAGCCATTTTAAGATTCTGGCCGCCATTTTGTCGGCCATTTTGATTTTCCTGCAGTGCTACATATGTGTATTTGGTTCCATTGTATTCCTTGCACCCTATAATCTTAATTTAGAGTCTAAAATCGTGTTCCTGTCACATACAATACTTTACTTATAGCCATTTGAAGCAACTGACCGCCATTTTGTCCGCCATCTTGTTTTCCCATTGAACGGCCAAAAATCCAGCTTGCTAACAGCAATTTTCGTTTTCAGTAGGGTCAAATTAGTCTAGAAACACATGTTAGCAAATTGTTACATGATTTGCTTCTAACAGTGATTTCTAGAGCCCTTTTAGAATTCCAAGCCTTGTCTAAAGAGGAAGACCGAGGGAAAAGTTCTTGGACTGGATGAAGGATGGATATGGAAAACGTAAAGAAAAAGCACAACACTGAGAAGAGTGGCGTCGTTGGGCATCTGGACCTGCCGGGAGGCAGCAGACTTAAAGAAGAAGACTCACCTCTGAAAATGAGGGTACACGTGGGTAACTAGGTATACAACGTAGGCTCACTTCACAAAGACCAAGTGAGTACACGCAGGAAAAAATCGTGGTTTACGAAGAAAAATCATGAAATTAGAGTGTTTTACGCCATGATGGTTTTCAGGCGAAAAATCATGAAAAAGCATCCAATGAAAAAAAGGTCGTCAAAAATTTTGATAATTAACCCCTTTAGCAGCTGTCCCGACTATAGTCGTCTTTAACATATAGACCTTTATAAGGCAAACCCGATTATAATCGTCTAACTGATATTATGAACTACAGTGCCGATTTTTCTTGTCCAAACTGCTGAGCCACGATGACGACAACTACGACGACGCCAATGATGACCACAGTGAGGATGACGACGATGATGATGATAATGATGACGACAACGACGATGATGAGGATGACCACGACGACGATAAGGATGACGACGATGATGACGACAACGGCGATGATGATGACCACGACAACGATGATAAGGATGACGACAACGGCGATGATGATAACGACAACGATGATGATGATGAGGGGAGGGGATAACAACGATGACGTCATAAATCGTCAATGCGGTCGTAAATATATCAATCGTGAATGACGTCGTCAATTACGTCAATAATAACGTCATCGATGACGCCATCGATGACGACATGTATCCTCAATGACGTCATCAATTGTCAATGTCGTCATTTGAAACACAATATATTCGCAAACTCATGAGTGAGGTATGCTATTCCACTTAAATCGCTATACAATTTATTCGCCAAATAAGGGTAGGTTTTAAAAATTTTAATAACCGGTAAAGGGGTTAAAAAAAGTCGTCAAAAATTTTTTGCCCAAAAAAGTCAATTTTTCCAGTGGCAACATGTACTCACCTCAAAATTTCTGAATACACCCCTGGCTCCGCTTAAAAAAATTCTTGCGGATGGACAAACAGAAAAATTACTACATCATACCGAGAATAGCATCTGTGTTGCTTCTGGGAAGTTTATTGGCATTTGATGTCCAGTTTCTTGTTGGATTTTAGATTTATTGAGAAAAACAGCATTGAAGTGATGTATAAATGCGTCAGCTGTTTCACTGAAGTAACTCTGGAACTGACCAGGCTGTTTTCGAATGTGTTTTATTGGCATCTATTGTATCATTAATATTACCAGTATTGTGTCATACAATATCCAAGATTCAAATGGAACAAGTTCCCTGAGTAGAACTTTTGCATGTGCTTTTCAAAATGTCTGTCATTGGTGATGGCAGAGATAGTGGATGATTACAGTTCTAGGGATTAGTTGCAGCTCTGACAAAATTAAATTTGACAATAAAAAGATAAGATCAGTTTTCATGAAACCCAAACTACTGTCTGTGGGAAGAAGAATGTTGATTCTTACTGTCTGTTGTCTAGGGATGGTTATGTCCATGTTCAACCATTTCTTAAATCTCATCAGCTGCTTCTTATTCCATCTACAACATCAAAATTTCACTCAAAACTTCCCAACACAATTCACAGACTTTTAAAGAGATGATTTCTTTCACAAGAATTTGTTTTCTAAAAAGATAACATCTGTGTGATCTTTTATCTGCCTTTGACACTCTAGACCAGTGGTCTCAAACATGCGGCCCGTGGACCCGAATAATGTGGCCCGCGACAGCCATCTGGTGTTTTATTTGTTTTTTAAATGGGTTAAAACCTGAATTTTGCAGCTTTTTGCGATTTAAACCAATGTTCAAACTGTTTTCTTCTAATTTTTGCTCTGGACATTTAATCTGCAACAGCAGATATAAAATTATGCAGATAGAATTATAGTGATACCATGCTAAAGCAGAAGTAGGCCTGGCCTACAACGAGGTTGGTATTCTGGAGATATACTCCTTCTACCACAAGACACATTCGAAAATCTGTACCTGCAATGCTGCAATATGCTTTTAACTCTCATGGCAATGTTTGGCATTACCTGCATAATTATGTGAGCAGCTTTTTCATTGATGAAGATTAATAAATCTCAAAGGACTCACCTTACCATTACAGGTAAATATTTGCAAGTTGTTCTCCGATTGGTCGCATCCCAAAAGATAAACCCAAACATTGATGTCCTCGTAGTTGCGAAACGTTGTCAGATGTGTAGCGGCGCTAATCACATCTGATAACCTCTGAGACTACGCTCACTGTAGTACTTTAACATTTAAATCTGGTACACTAGTTTAGTTGTAGGTCTACTAAATGCGCTATTGATGCTCTTCATCCTATCCTTGTGACTCTGAGTTTCCAGTTTCATGTATAGTAAAATTATGGTTACACTGAAAGTATAATATTAACTCTGGTAATTTTACAGGATTATATATCATTACTACAGCATTGTATGCTGCAATGATATCATTCCATATAAATAGTTTAACATGCATGATGTATTTTCATGTTGTGGCCCGCGAGACATTGCAGATTTCCAAATTCGGCCCACACGATGACTTGAGTTTGAAACCACTGCTCTTGACCTTTAGCTGCTATTGTATTATCTTTTCACTCCATGATAAGTTCACCTATACCAGTACCAAGACACTATAAAAGAAGCGGATTAAGTGTTAGAATACAGATACTACCTGCTGTAAAAGAGACAAAACAACAGAATTTGATCAGACAAAACATCTCAAAGAAGGTTATGACGCATGACATGATCATCGAGAATAACACAATCAACAGCATGATGTTGATTGAAGGAGAGGATACCTTGTGAACGGATAGGTGCAATTGTGCAATGGATAACAGCAATGGATAGCAAGTGTCCTCATCGAGATGAAGAGCCACCATTCCACCAGTGGAATGTGTTTGGGTACAGACATCATATGTGCACTTGCACTGCAGTCTGCACTCTGCCACAGTTGCATTAAGGATCAATAGCTTGTTTGGTTTCAGCTTGAAGTGCCATTTGACCTTGCTTTTAGATTTTAGTTCCATAGAAGTTATTATTATTATTATTGTTATTATTTTTATTGCCCCGAGGTAAACATGATCCCTCGGGGACTTCAACACTCTCGATAAAAGCAGATTTGTCTGGAATGGACCCTATATGTCTGGAATGGACCCTATTCGGACCCTATTGTTATTATTGTTATTATTGTATTACAATTCTCATTAGTACGCATCTCTCTCTCAGGACCTGAAGTGAACTCACCTGCAGCAGGAGTAGATACCAAAAACGACGAAGAAGAATGCAAACACTGAACCAAATGATATTAAAGCCACCTGTCCACGCGTCAGTTCTCCCGATTCATTTGTTCTTATATGTATGACTTTCTCTTCTGAGGGACCATTGCAAGTAAAAGCAACAGCATGAAAGCTGTAATTGAAATCTGGCTCCAGCTGATCAATAACAATGTTCCATTCAGCGCCTTTCAGTTCAAGTGCATTTCGGATGAATGATACACTCGTACCATCTACAACAGACATCTTTCAAATGAATGATACACTCGTACCATCTACAACAATCATCTTTCAAATGAATGATACACTCGTACCATCTACAACAGACATCTTTCAAATGAATGATACACTCGTACCATCTACAACAATCATCTTTCAAATGAATGATACACTCGTACCATCTACAACAGACATCTTTCAAATGAATGATACACTCGCATCATCTACAACAATCATCTTTTAAATGAATGATACACTCGCACCATCTACAACAATCATCTTTTAAATGAATGATACACTCGTACCATCTACAACAGACATCTTTCAAATGAATGATACACTCGTACCATCTACAACAATCATCTTTCAAATGAATGATACACTCGTACCATCTACAACAATCATCTTTCAAATGAATGATACACTCGTACCATCTACAACAATCATCTTTCAAATGAATGATACACTCGTACCATCTACAACAATCATCTTTCAAATGAATGATACACTCGTACCATCTACAACAATCATCTTTCAAATGAATGATACACTCGTACCATCTACAACAATCATCTTTCAGTGAATGAGTTTAAACTACCACCATCAGAAGCTAAGTTCCATGAAATGTTAGCCAAAGTAGTTCTTTCGCTGCTATCCTATGACAATTTAAGTTAATAGCTTGCTGTGGATTTCTGTCGGTGCTGGGTAGGAAATGTAATCTCGGGGCATATGCTCGATCCCGGGATTCCGGGATTGTAAATAAGTCAATCCTGGGATTGACTTATAATGGCAATTAGAAACATTTCTTAGACGTAGTATAGTAGTAGGTCAAATAAAGTAAAGCTTACTCTTTGTCTTTGGTACTTCAACCATGATCTATTATGACTCACGGCAAGGGCCTTAGTCAGCAGTGGGGTTTGTTTGAAACCTGATAGGCTTACGAGTTACGACCAGTGGCTTCTATCCCCACTAAACAACCAACTTAGACCCCTCTCTTTCCCCGCCCTGGCCTGCCATCTCTTGTCTCTCCTTTAATGACCCGGAATTAGGTTAGACAATATGAGGTGACCAATGCACCGAACACTCACAAGTTGGTGCAATTATAGGGGTGGGGGAGTCATCAACACGGTCAATTGGAGTTAGGCCCTGCGATGTCGCAGGCCTAGTCAGCCAGCCCTACTGCCATCTAATGTTTGTTTATCTTCTATCAGTCAACTGAATGGTGTCTGGGTCACTGGTTGTGGGGGACTCCAGTGCTTAAAGTGTGGAAAAATAAGTGCCTGTATGCCCCTTACCTTTCCAAAAGAAGTGCCTGGACGCGCCTTACCTTTCCAGTCAGTGCTAGCCAATAAGTGGCAGGACGGCGTTAAGATTTTAAAATAAGTGCATGGACGCCGTCCATGACAGTCCAGGCACACTTTTAGCCCTGGAGGACTCTATAGTCTGTATACATGAACCAAGCATGGAATGGGAAGGAGCAAATCCAAATCCGCTGCCTGATCCTTCAAAAACGCCTACCTCCAGTCACCCCTCTGGGGTTTCTGCTGGCCGCCAGCTTACCTTCACTAGGGCATCCAAGGCATTGCTGCAAAATGGGTCAAATAATTCAATAAAAAATCCGATTTTTTTAAATCCCGAAAACGTGATTCCATATTTGTTAATTCAGGGATTACGAGATTGTAAAATGTCCGGAATTCCCTAGTGCTGGGCTTGCAACCACCTTCGATGTCAACCGCTAGAGCTGCTGCCATAGACCGGAATGAGTGCAAAAGTAAAGACATGCGAATGGCTCATTGGACTAAATTTATGCGGGTAAAAAGGATGCTTATAACATGGAGTTTTGATTGGAAGAAACGTGAGTGAAAAGTGCTTGGAACTCTAAGGCGTGTACAAGAATGTATAAGAGGTGAGTGAGGCTCTGAAAAAGATGCAGTTGAGGTTTTTGGTTGGCAACTAGTGGTTGTAATTTAGGTTTGATTAGCAGTATTATTCAGTTTTGATTGTGTTGCAACAATTTGAATAGTTCTTGTTTTAAATCGTACTAGAGAATTGTTGCAATAGAATCATCAAACTGGTGAGCAGAGTTGCGAAGGAAGAACTTTCGCAAACACTGTGATGGAGAGATATCTTTCTCATCATGAATTCTGTTGTTTGGATTGTTTGCAATAACGCGTCGACAGTTTACCTTTCGTTGTATTGATCAATAGGTTTAGACTATTGTGCGTTTATCACCAAGATTCGTTGCATAAGTGCATTGCTACTATATTTGGTCTTCTTAGTCTTTTATGTCCAATGTGAATTTTATATTATGATTCTTGTTTACCAGAGTGCTGTTTGGCAGCTGGTTATATTAAAGAATATACTTACTTACTAATTCCATTCTGATGAAACTACAATTCTAGTTAAGACGGACAGGGAGATCAGTCAGACAGATAAATGCTAGTCATGGACGATTTGTTGGGAACCGCCACATGGTATTTCCTGTGCATTTCTCCTAATTTAATATTAATTAAAACTAAAACAATGATAGATGTTGTTGGGTTGCTAGTGCCAGCGATTGGCTGGCTGCAATGAAAGTTATGCAGCACCCAGAACAGCAGGTGGATATGTTACGAAGGGAAACCAATTCAGAGGGTGAAACTACTGCTGTTCAGTGTTGGGATGATGAACCCAACCATAGTGGAAGCATCTATGCTGCCACCAAAACTGGCTGCTGGCTCCAAACTTGGCTGGTACTTGATAAGATGGCAGAAATATCAGCTGGTGACTCTACACAAGTTGTGGTAGAAGCTGAAGACCTGTAGGTGCACACACCTGTGGCAGAAACCTCAGATGGACCCACTATACCACTGATGGACTTTTCTTTTTTCGTGGGCCTGATTAGATCAGATTAGATGATGGACCCATGTTCCACAGTGGGGATGCACCCTGAGGATGCGGAACCTCTCACACAGCAGATGACCTGAGCCACTCGTCCCGAACAGTCCTCTTAAGAACACAAGTGTCTCCATCGTTCTGCATTGTTGCTTCATTATACGTTCTTTTCTGACATCATTCGTCGACCATTTCTGACAGAGTCCAAGCATCATGATTACCACTTTAACAAAGAGAGTGTACTAAAGTGACTGGGAAACCAGCACAGCACATAGTTAAGGTATTAAATAATGCAAACGATGAGCAGCAGTGACAATAACACACCTGTATTCAGTTATAGAAAACAATCAGAATAGACAGATTGGCAAGTTCGTGTACCCACATAAAAATTACCTCCAGCTATCAACATTTAGCAACTACTTTCAGAATTACTCAATTGAATTATTTCACCAGAACTTTGACAAGAATTCACTCAAGTTGACACTTTTTTTAGTAATTTGTCTCGACTTCCCAAGAAAACCATACCAATTTATCCACCAAAAGAGTTGACCCTTTTTTAGTCATATACGGACCTTGTCGGCATGGGAGGGGCCTACGGAACTACTCATGGAGTAGCCATGTGAACTTTCCAAGCCAGAATAGCTGGTAAGAAATAAAGAAATTTCTAAATGGGGGCCCATGGCCGGGTTGGCCCCCCTGGATCCGCCCCTGGACATGCCCATGCATTGAAGGAATGACATCCTGCTCGATACCTATCACACCCACGTCGTCTTTGTCTTCTTCCATGACACAGAGGAGATTTTGTGCTAACAAAAGCGAAAAGTAAAAAACTGCCTGAAGACAATGCTGTGTATATCAAATGCTGTACATGACGAAAAAATCCACATGATACTGGATTTTGGCTTACCTTTCAAGTAATAGACCTTGTATTCATAGATATATCCATTGTTTCCTCGAGCACATGCTGGTTCATCAAAGCGAAGGGACACAGCACTGCTCGTCTTATTATGCATGTGCACATTAGGAGACGAGGCACCTAAAAACGATAAACACAAGCAACAAAATATATGTCATTTTTATATGACTGCCATCAAGTGTAAAAGCAACAGGTTCAAACCTCACTTAACTAGAAATTTAAAAAATAATTTCCATGGTACCAGTTCAAAAGTATATCACACAAAATGCACATCGACAATGACTGTTAAACAGCAATGAAAAGAAAAACAGTAACAATGGATCATATCAAATATGTATTAGTAATGTAATGTAGCTCAGGTGTGTCTTTAATGTTAGTAACGTAGTGCTGCTCTTCAATTGAAAATCATCTTGCCTCAGTTCTGGAATTGCTAATTCATTAAAGAAGAATATCATTACATAATTATATAATAACAATTACATCTAAAACTACATCTATCTTTTAATGTGAAATGCATCAACCAACGGTACACTAAAACCAAACTGTTATCACATCAGTCCAGGGGCCATAAGCACAAGAGGGTACAACTTTTACACCTAGCTTAAGTCTGGCCTATGCGGGAGTAGTGGGTTAATTCCGTATGCATGGGTCGAGATTAGCATTTTATGCTAGGTATAACGCTATTCCAACTCTGAGGTAGGAGTAGGCCGGCTATTCCCATCGTGAACAATTGACGGCCGACTTTAGCTGGACAGCGTCAACAATAGGCGCCCGTCGTTATTGCCCTCTGGCCTGTCTTTAGGTCTTAATCTGTTTACCCCACGCTGCCAACGACTGCATATAAATATCTTTCACGCATGCGCGCTCAGCTATACCCTATTGAATTGGGGGGAAGAGCCAGCGTCAAGCATCGTCGGGTGCAAGGAATGTCCAGATTAACTATGACTCTTCCTATTCTATGTCCATGAATATGGCCAAATTCCAACGGCTACGTCTGGATTAGCTATGTCGGGAGTAAGGTCTACACCTAGATTAGCCTATGCCTGGTCATGTGCATACAGGCCCAGAATATCAGGCTTGAAAATTTGGAGCACATAACAGCACATTTCTTGAAAATAATATTTTGTAAAATCTAAAAAAATTTAAGCATTGGTTGTATTACATTTGCAAGCTGAAATGTTGAGTGCTAACCTCACTGATGAACTGCATATAAATGCTAGGCTACTCTGCTATTCAACACCTTAGTTATGACGAGTGAAAGCTGAACATCCAATGACCTGCGCTGATGTTGTAGATGCACTGAAGCCACTGAATGCCACTACTTCTACCTCCAACACGTGAAACTACAATTCCAAAGCGATAATTGAGATGAGTCTCATCAGCGGGAAGTTGAATATCGTAACTGCCATCAGACGTCATCCCCCAGTCAACTGGCTTCTACAAAGTATACAATTTATGGCAAATAATGTATTTAATCTCTTATGAAGTGCCTCTAGTAGGGTGAATCGTTCAGAGGTGCCCCCAGTGCGCAAGGCCTGAGATAAGAAGCAGCTTTTGAGAAGAGACAAAGGTGTATAGCAAACAGAAGGAGAAAGCGAAGGATCCAAAGGGAAGGATCAATCACGGCAAATGATCGAGACTGAGCCATAGCAGTTCTAGACCGAGGAACCAAAGGGTCAAGTCTGTTGGATGAACGAAGTGGACGGTGGGAGGAAGCTGAGTCGTTAGGATCAGGGTGAGGATCTTAAATTGTGTGCGAGCATGGAGAGGAAGCCAATGAAGTTCATCAAATATAAAGTTAGAGATGCGAGAGTATTTGGGGCTGATGTTGTTAGTACAGACCTATTTGTAGTTTCAGCTTCATATGGAGCTTAATCGTAATCGTAGACTCAAAATTTCTAAAGCACTACTCGAAAGCCAAACGCGGGGCACCAGCTTATTCATGAGTGCTGCTAGCCCCAAGCTAGTACTGTACCTGAAAAGAGGAGACCCATCACTTAATGTGCTTTTGTCACAATAATCGACCATCTGATTATTGTTTAAAACATTTTTTGTGTTTCCGAATATTAGCAATAGCAAGTATCGAATAGGCTTTGATTTGCAAAAATTTGAAAATATTCCACCTCTGGATGAGTAATCTAACCACTGGTTCTTCTCCCCTTTCAAGGTGAACTGATCCAAGGAAGAATTAACCAAGTGAAGGTCTAGTGCTCAACAGATTTTGATGGGAAAGTAATTGTTAAGACAATGGTTAAAATTCCTTGTGTGATTGAAAGATAGCTGGAAACGTGTCCACATTTGATGCATTCATCTTCCAAATAACAAGCAATGAGTAGATTCACACATTGAATCATGTGTTGTAGAACGACATATAAAATGCAACAATAATACAGTCACATAATAATGTTATTTAACATAGAATTGTTGTATGGAAGAATGACTGAAAGCTGGGAAGAATTCTACTCTTTGCTAATGCTTTTGTGCAATTCGTTGGTGTTTTAAAATTTTATGTCAGACTGCGGTGGAACTCTTGGCTAACGGGTTCCGTGGAACTCCAGTTGAAAACCACTGCACTACACTATACTGCTTCCTAATTAAAACTTGACATTGAAATTATAATGATAGAACTAACCTTGCATTCACTGTTCAAACCCTTACACCAGACAACTGTGTAGGATAATTTTTCTTCCAGAGGTAACCATGAAACAGTCACAATTCTTGAACCATACCAGATAGCCGTCATATTTTGTGGCAAGGGAAGATCTACAAAAAGCAGCAAATGATATCCAAAATTAGCTATAAATATAATGGTATTGTAATGTATTAGAACATTTATAAAGCGCCTCTACTAGGGTGAACCGTTCAGAGGCGCTCCCAGTGCACAAGGCCACGAGAGAAGAAATAGGGTTTGAGGAAAGAAAATGAATGCATCTAGACATTTTTATATAATGCCTTGTCAATAAAATCATAAAATGATCCTTGCATGCCTAACTAATGCTAGAGGCATAACAAAATGTAATTAAGTATGTATCTACATTGTAAATAGCAATCTCATGCAAATATATATGTATATGTATATGGAGGTCAACCAATGATTTCCATCCACAGAAGTGCATGCTGTTAATGCTGTTTCAAAGTCCTTTGTATAAGATGAAGATTGAAGAATGATACCAATTGAACCAATTGAATGATACCAAATGAGTGCTGAACAATCAACACCTTTCTAAACTAAAGCAGTCAATGTTTAATAATTGTGATGCAATCTGGCAAAACCAGGCTTACGTCATCAATCGAAAATGACATTTTAATACCATATTAAACAGTAGAAGTTTCCCTTTAAAACAAGCCCTATTCTGATCAAATATTGACTGAGTTATGAATATTTTAGTGTCCGAAAATGTGATATTGCAGTTTTCAGGAAACGCCATGTAAATGTGATCACCCTAGTTTCGCTTGGAGAAAGTACTAAGGCTGCTTCTATATTCTACTTATTATCATGGTCTGAAAATAATTAGCTTAATTTATGTGACCGCCTTTTGTTAGCCCACAGTCTCAGCTTTCAAAGGATACCAAGTTCAATATGGGTGAAAGGTTATTACGAGCGACAGCAATGCTTTGAAAATGCACTACAAAGTCCAATTTTGACACTTTGGATATATGCAACATTCACAAATAAAATTAATTTAAAATATTTTCAGACGGATTTTAGCTTTGATAATTGGCGAATAATTAGATAATACAGTATCACCTTGTCACCTTGTGCTGTCAGCTCGTAGAGCTCTAGCTGTGCTGTCAGCTCGTAGAGCTGACAGCACACTCCTAACACACATTCTCCATTGTTCTCTGTTCGCAGACAAGTCCCTCAGTTCTTCCAAATTCATGCCAGTTATGTCGTGTATCTCGTCCATCCATTTCATCCTTGGTATGCCGAGTCTTCTCCTTCCCTCACCACAAGCCAGCATCATTTCCTTCTCCAAACCATCAGATCGCATTACATGCCTGAAGAATCTTAGAGCTCTTCAATCTTGTTGCGAGTTGTTTTAACGACTCTTCGTTTTCCAATCCGATCTCCATTCTTATAGATTCGTTCGTTCTTTTCTCTGTCCAAGATATTCTCAACATCTTCCTCCAAATCCACATTTCGCATGCGTTAATCTTTTTCTCCATATTCTTTGTCTTGTCTATGTCTCGCAGCCATATAATATCGTAGGAAAGATTAATACAGTATACTAGACGAAAATGCAAAAAAAGTCAAAATCGACCAATGACCCCAGTTCACTCAAATCAACCATTATCTCAAAATGGTATCGTTCGACATAAGCCTGGTTTTGCCAGATAGCCTCACAATTGTTGATCCTATGCTTACGTACCAGAATCCCATCCATGATTGCCTTATCACATACATCACAGCCCGTATACAATTTAAAGTCCTGATTTTGGTCCTTAAGTCTCAATTGGGTCTTGCTCTGAAAGTATCTGTGTGATCATTTACTTCGCCCCCACTTCTGCCACTTCACTGCGTCCTCTTAAGTCCTCCGATCAGCATGACCTCTTTGTCCCCCGAGTCAGGACCGCCATGGCTCAATCCAGATCATTTGCCTGCATTGGTCTCTCCCTATGGAATGGCTTCCCCTATCAGTTCACTCTGCCATCCTCTCTGGCAGTGTATCCTCCTCTTTCTCTCATCTGAAAACTTGCCTTTTTTCTCGGGGCTGAACGCACTGGGAGCGCTTCTGAAAGGCTTTTGCTGCGAGAAGCGCTTTATAAATGGCCAGATGTAATGCAATACAATCACATACAGTGGGGCGCGATGGTGTATTTGGGTATGTTCATCATCTTGCAGCCGAAGGGTTGCAGGTTCGAATCCACCTCAAGTCGCCGCGTAGGCACCTTGGGCAAGTCCTTCACTCGCAATTGCTCAGCGCTTCGGTGTGAAACTCCGATGCAGTGTCCGCTCTGCAGTCGGGAGCACCTCTGAGTAGGGAGCTTGACGGGGCGCTATAACAAGTTGACATACATACAAAGTGTATTTCATTCATTCATTCACTCATTCAGAACCACACGTCCAGAACCTACTCAGGGGCACTCTCAATCCAGCCATGTTACTTCAAGTACACAGTTTCACATGATTACATGATTATAGGATTAACCCCTTTCGTGTGGAATTACATTTTTCTTAACCCGCCGTCCTTGTGGAATTATTTCTCCCTCGGAGCTGCGCACAAACCAACATCACACTCGACACACTGGTACCGCGTCTCTTTACGGACTTTTGATCAGAAACATCGACTGCACCCATGTTTGCATTATAGTCACAAATTACAACGGGCTTCTTTCGTGTACCACCATGTCCAGCAACATCTTGAACTGTTCCAGTGTGGAATGTAGACAGCATTGAAACGTCTTTCTTATCGTGCCACTTCAGAGCCATCAATTTCCCACAATAACGTGTGACAACTTGACCACGAGCTATTTTCTTCTTCAGTTCTTGAGGGATATTTCTTCTATTCAAACGAACAGTCCCAACCGCATCAGTATCATTTTCAACAAGTTGTCTGAACAATGTTGGAGATGTATAGAAATTATCCATATACACTGTGTGACCTTTCCCAAGCAAAATTCGGAAGTGTGTCAGACGATGTTGAAGAGTAAATACAACAAAAGCTGCTGTTGTTTGTCGAAATTTTACTAACCACTGCTGTCATCTACCGAATCAAAACGCAAAAACGATGTTAGAACGTAATATTACGGCCATCACAGTGCGTGGAAGTCAAAGGCTAATAGAAACGTAATATTACGTTCCGCACAATGACGGCCGGTTTGGCGCAAACGTAATATTACGTTCCGCACACGAAAGGGGTTAACAGACGATACCAAATTCAATAGGCATCAGCCTGCAATGCTCCATTTGTCCTACTGCTCCTCGTTTAGCAATTGCCACCTGGGCTGAGTTAACTCTATGGGACTAGCAATTATCGAGCGTGCATCCCTCTGATCTATGTGCCAATATATTAGCGTTCAACCATATACATAGCTTTCAAGAGTGTTTTAATATGCAAATACTCAAATTCAAATAAGTCAATTATGTGGGGGCATGTAACCATAGGCATAGCTACATGGAGGCAAGTAAGGAGGAAATTGCATCCTCTTTTTTTATATTTCACCAATTACCAGGATTTTAGGATTTTGCCAATGATCTGTCATGGATATCTCCCTGAGTTGTCTCCTCTGAATTCTAGTCTGGCTATGTCCTGCCTGTAGCCACCTAAAAGCCAACAGTTGTCTCATGTTTCAATGCTCTGTTTCATGATGATCTTAAAGGCATTAAATATAGGGCTGCCAACTTTTGATTTTTCCATTCCAGGACGTCTTCAGCCACTCGATGTGCCATTACCAATTTACACAATCCACAGAAGCGCATAGACTAATGTAACAAAAGTTGTGTCAGCCCAGTGTTGAATCTGCATCTACAATCTACTAAAAAGTCCTTAATAATTTCAGACAAATCATCAAAAGATATAATTTTATAGCCTAAATTCAAGACAAGAATCAACCTGATCAAGAAGAAGCATTTCAAACTCCAGTCACCTAGGCTCATCAGAGTAAGACTTATGAGCCCAAATTGAGGGAAGTTTGTAGGTATCGTAGGCTCATAGGTCTGCGACCGGAGAGCAGAATTTATATTAAACTTAGGGCCTGTATACTTAATATATTATAGGGCCTACTTATGTGCGTTAAGCATTTACAGAACGCTGGGCACAAAGTCACAGAAATCAGCACATGTCATGCTAACAGTTGTGCTTTAATAAGGTCAGTGAACATTCGGTGCTCAGATAATTGCGATTATTAGACAACAGATCGTTCATAATGCTAAACGCTCTCTCGCAAAAACATTTGAAACTGGACATAATATGCTAAACCGAAAATCGAGTGTCAGTGATTTGTAAAGTTTTGAAGACTTTAACTCCCGATGTTCAGCCAACAATGTAATCTTATAGGTCTGATAGAGAGCAGAACGTAAAAATCATCGTACAAATGGCTGAGTTTAGTAAGCAAAAATTAATAGGAACAATAATTGTGCTAAGTGGATCTCTGGACCAAATTCCGGGACAATTTGAGATCAATCCGGGACACGGGACGCGCAGGGTCGATTCCGGGACTGTCCCGGCGAATCCGGGACGGTTGGCAGCCCTAATTAAATATTGCGCATGGAACCTGAATTCCAACACATCAAGTACATCGGGGATTGTTGGGTTGAATAACATGTCATTAAGAAGCTGCAAATGATTTCCGTGTTAAACCTTAATAAATAAACAAGCATAATCAGCTTTGAAGAAACACAGTTTGCAGAATCTGAACTCACTTTCATCTTGAATAAGAAGAGGCATGATGGAAATGGCCGATCTGTTACGGCCAGCCCTTGTTTGAGCACTCACTGACAAAGTATAACTTTTCTCTGTGTTCACAACCAAAGGAAAAAATGGTTTGTTTGCTTCAACATTCTTCTCCATGGCATCAGTAAAATTCATCTGAGATCCAGAAGTTAAAATGTTCAAAAGAACATGATACGCCACAACTTCACCCTGCGCTTGTTTTTCAGTGAGGTTCTGTAAGATAAGCCAAACTACCAAAGTCATTCATAAGTCAGAAATAAATTCCTGCAGTTACAGAAAACAGGAGATAGTTACACACACATGCCTACAGACATTGCAAAATTCCTGTCTCAATAACTTGATTATGAATAGATGGTATCATAATAACGAACAATGTTGTTAATGAGCCAAGCACAAAAACATTTTTGTATGTGTATTGACAGTCCTAATCTGTGGTTATAAGAGGACCAGCTAGCCATGAGGCAGCTCTGGGTACGAAGTGCTAGCACTTTCATTTTACAGCCATGGCATATGAATGATGGCTAGTGCAGAGAGAACCTCTGACTGTGCTTTTCTTGAAGAGGCACTACAAAAATTTCCAATTAAAATGACTTCATCTAGAGTCGGTAAGAACTGACAAAAAAATTAATTGATTCATCTCTAGTATTAAGCTACACAAATAATTGTTCTAATATAAAGAATAATTAACAAAGTCATCGGCCAATAGGGAATGTAATCCTGGGATCCCGAGAATCGGAATCCCGGACATTTTACAATCCCGTATTTTTATCCTGGGGTTGACAAACATGGAATCCCGTTTTTCAGGATCACAAAAATTCGGATTTTTATACATTACTTGACCAATTTTGCAACAATTCCTTGGTCATAAGATGAAAAAATGACAGATAAGCAGATGCCCTAGTGAAGGTAAGCTGGCGGCCAGCAAAAAAACCCAGATGGGTTACTGGAGGTAGGCGTCTCTCAGTGATCAGTCAGCGGATTTGGGTTTGCTCCCTCCCATTCTTTGCTTGGTCCATGTATACAGACTATAGAGTCCTCCTCACACCAATGACCCACACACCATTCAGTGACTGATAGAACATAAACAGATGTCAGATGCCAGCAGGGCTGGCCGACTGAACCTAGGACATAGCAGCACCTAACTCCAATTCACGGGTGCTGATGACACCCCTCCCCGCCCTATAATTGCACCGACTTGTGATCTGGTCAGCATACAAACAGGCTCTTGCTGCCTTAATATCAGAGGACTGCAGCTAGGCTAGCCTGCAAGATCAGTCACTCACTGGTGAAACTTGGCTAGCCTGCTACTTATTGTATTTCTTGCGCTGTGTTCAGTTGGTGCATTGGTCACCTCGTATCGTCTGACCTAATTCCGGGTCGTCGTATGCAGAGGACTATTACCCTATTCAGAGTGATCGCAACTTTAGCCCAGCTAAAGACTGGGGAATCTGAAATGAGCTCAACTCACGGCAATCTAGGTCAAAGGAGAGACACGGGAGGGCAGGCCAGGGCAGGGAAGGAGAGGGGTTTAACTTGGTTATTTAGTGGGGATAGAAGTCACTGATCGCAGGCCTATCACTGTCAAGTTTCAACCAAACCCCGCTGCTGCCATGGACCACCGACTAACGCCATTGCCGTGACCCGTGAGTCATAATTGATCGCGGTTGAAGCACCGAAAACAAAAGAGAAAACTTAACTGTATCTGATCTACTACTATACGCCTAAGAATTAAAAAAAAAATTTAATTGCCATTATAAGCCAATCCTGGGATCGACTCATTTATAAGCCCGGATACCCCGGGATTGAGCAAATGCCCTGGGATTACATTCCCTGTCAGCCAACTTACTTACTAAAATAAATTAGTCGAATTTGGTATATGTTAAATAAAGAAATGGCTAAAATGTAGTCATTGAGTCTCTTTCTACAAAAAACTTCAGTCATTCCAATCATGCTGAAGGTTATACGTACGCAGTGTGTTTGAACCATGGTAAGCAAACCATTTTATTGCAATAAGACCTCTGTTAATTTTGCTGACATCTTCAACTTTACCATCTGCATTTACCATAAATGCAAAATGATCGCTTAAACACTCAAACATTCACATCACCATTGTTCGCCATATTGTTTACTCCAGAAATGAGCTACTCAATTGACATCATAGTTTAAAAAATTAATCAAAAGCCTGAATTAGTCGAATAAAAATGTCAATGATTAATCAATAAATTAGTCATTGAAATCCGTAACCCTACTAGAATCAAAGTGAATAATAAAGAGGAATGAAGAATTTGTAGACATTCAATACCTTGTAGTAAATTCTAAGTCCACGATGGCCTTGATTTAAGGATTGAACTTCAAAACAACAAAGTAGAGGACCAACCAGTGGAACTACAAGAACATGCAAACAAACAGATTAGGTTGCAGGGCTTAACAACAAATACTCTCGGTCAAAATAATTAATTTTGCCAAACGAAAGCCATAGGCATGAATATCAGAGTCACCAGAGGCATCAAGTTAGCATGTCTTACTTTATCAATAAACTTTTATACCTCAAAATAAAAAAATAATTTTTCTAATTATAAAGAAAATTAACATTTCGCTGGGCTATTAGCAAAGATGTCTGCCAACTTAAACACGACAGAAACAGTCCTTTGCTTTGGATAAAAGCCATCTGGTCTTTACTCAAATACAAGATACAGCCCAATTTAAGATTTTAACACGTTGAACGCGTAACAATTATTGGCCAGGCGCGGCACATATAGGCCAAAACACTAAAAATTATAAATTTGTTATTTGATGTGTTTGACATCTTTTTATTCAAAGAATCAGAAATCACTGTTCCTTATACATGTGTTTGTCTTTGTGTCAAACTGATTGCTACAAAGAAATCAAATTTAGTGTGAAACCGTTTGAAAAATTGTATTACACATGTGCAGCTCTGAGGGGCAAGAATTTATGCATTTCTGTGGCATTTGTTGGTTAGCCTATCCATTTTCGTGCTCAGTTTTTCGGTATCATATTAGCAATGGCAAGAAACTGTTTTGCTAATCTGTTTGTCTCAGTGCAGAATAGATAAAGCTACGCCTTATTTATTTTGTGGCTTCAAGTCACAAGATGGGGCAACGACCTTGTCAGTAATGAAGCATTTCAAAAAGTCCATGGTGTACGGGCCGAAACTGTCCAATTCTGTCGTATGCCTATCAACGCTTATTTCATAGTTACTATCCAAAGCATAGTCATTATTATCCAAAGATTCATTGTCCAATTCGTAAAACATCTGCAAGCATCTTGTAACCTGTTATTTTTCAAGTAATTCCGATTGATATAGCCTGCTGTTTTTACCAAAAGACGCTGTAGTCACGCTATTGGAACAAGATGGCTGACACCACAACAGACGCCTTATTCGTTTTTTTTTCACTAGATACTACCAATAAATAGTCTTACATACATTCGATAGATGGCAGAAGATGTCCTTTATTATTAATAAGCGGCAGGAAATATTACCGGGACGCTGAACTACTAATAAGCGGCCGATACTTGAGGGACGTGTATACACGTCCATCGCGTCTGAGATAGCCTCGCGGTCAACGTGTTAAAAATGCTCCAAATTTGTAAGATTTATACATAAGCCTTTGCAGTGAAGATGCATTTTATATCTGAAGTTTCAATTGATTCAACAGTAACGACTGAATTTTACCAAAAAATTGGATTAGAGGCTGCTGAGTAACGAGAGATGAACTAATTAGGGGCATCAGACCCATGCAAATGGTGACGTCTGGAGCTCATCCTAATCTGCAGCTAAAATCTAACAAAGGTCTACACCTACTATGGGATAGGCACAATGAAATTTAGTGTAGAACTTACAAGTCATAGCTTATAGCTGACTTTCTCAACTTGTTTTGATTAGGTCATGTGCTGCATCATTTAACCAATCATTAACTTTCTGTTGGACCTGCCTGACTACATGACTGAAAACATGATGGTGAATAGATCATCACCGGCCTTCTAAGTTCTTGTGCCTTCAATTAGGCACATCCTTTGTTTCTGAAAAACTGATACACATGTCTAATAAACAGAGCAGATTATACCTACACATGCGTGTCATTTAAATTTTTTATTGCATGGACAAAGATGCCCTCAGGTTCTAGTCAGGAGCACTCCCAAAACAGGTCATTAGGTCAAGATCCATAGATAGACAACAACCCAGCCAAAATCAACCAACTCACTTGCCCTTGGTCGATGCACAACTCTCACACACACATGGCAGCCTTCAAATGGCATCACTCTAGTCAATCGAAACTGACAGGCCCAGCAGAATTGTAGTTAGGAACTCATCACAACACACTATGAGTTCATGGATAAATGGGATGATCAGACAGCAAGTCCCAGGTTACATTCACATGCCAGCGTTAAAAAATTACATCACTAACAGGACTAAGCAACCATCTCAAGGGTAGCTCCAGGGACTCTTCTTTGCCTTACTGAATCAGGACATGGCTTGATTTGCCATTTATCACTAAAAGCACTTAACATAAAGTCTTTTGATTTTGAGAGACCATATAAATATCGGTGAAAAGAAATCAATATGCGCAATTCAGCGAATCTCAGTTAAAGCCAAAAGTAGACAGGAATTTACACCTACATCCAACTGGTGACGTAAATGAGACAATTTCGCTCCAGTCACTCCAGTACTGGCGATTATTAAAAGGCAGACAGCTCACAGATAGATAACACTTTGTGAAAGGAGGCAAAACATGCTGAATTTTCCATCTGATAGGTCTCTTAGAACTGCTAGATGTGACATTTTTAATCATGATAATAGGCTGAAACATGAAAAGAAAACATCAGTGAAAACAGAAAAACAAAGTACATGCAACATCCTAATACTTTTATGACAAGCAGAATGAAGTATCAAATTCACTTTTAGTAAAGGCTCACATCATGCTACTTCCTGTTTTCAAAATTGTTTTAGGCAATGTGTAACAATGTACTGGTAATTTACTTACATCGCCTTTACACACTGTACACAACAAAAACAATAAACAAACCGTATCCAAAATGTTAAGTTTCACACAAGGTTAAATTTATAATGCATTCAATAAAAGATTAGCATAAAATCCAGCATGAATCTGATGCAAATTATCAGCTTATTCACTAAATATATTTGTTAATATTCTTTTCAGAGTAGTGCACTATAATATACTAAAACAGAATCTAATCTGAAAAGTTCTATAACACAGTATGCTGTATATTGGACACGTTGTTGTATACAGTTAATTAAAGAAAAAAACATGAACTTTCCTTGCTACTGCATACTTGATTAGGACAGTACAAACACAGCAGTACTACTATTGTCCAAATTAAAACTTTTGCATGCACAACAGAGAGCAACTCAATAATTTTCCCATCGTAAAAATGTTCCTAAGTTTGCAACTTTGGCGTTCGCAACGGAGATGCATTTCATATATAAAGATTTATATGGTTCAACAGTCTCGACTGAATTTCCCAAAAAAATGGGATTGGAGGCAGTGGAGTGAGCAAAGACTAACTTATCGCCCTTACAAAATTGTGACAGGATATTTTGACGGGGTGGGTATAGGGAGAATATTATTGGCGGTGAGGCAGGACGGGAGACAAAATATGCAGAGATCGAGCAAGTGTGGGGGGAAAGTCTTACTTGCCTTGGTGTGGGCTGAGATTGTCTCTACTCGTCAATCAAATGCACAAGTCTGCAAATTGCTATCATCAGCAATATATCCATGCTTTTTATCGTTACATATGAAGCATAATGTGCAATATTATGATCGGCTAAAACTCACCAAAGTCGTATTTCCACAAGTAACAGATATCCGATATTTAAGAGTATGTTCATTAGTCGGAGAATAGAACTCAGCAACAACGCCATTTGCAACAGTACTGCTGACAGTGACATTTTTCACTTTTCCTGGTTGAACTAACATAGATTGACACGAGTCCAGTTATTGATTGTGTCAATACAAGAACCAACTTCAATCAAGTATTACAACATAATGAACAAGAAACTGACAAAATACCATCTTCTGTGAGAACTGTCTATAATTAGCAGGACATAATTCAAAGAATATACATACATACACACAGACATACATCTCCATCTCTACAGTATGTGCAAATTGTGCATCCATGTTGGATATATCTCCATTTGTGGGATCATTTATCGAGCATATCTTTCTAATTTCTTCATTTTCTAGTTCTTTGTAATTTTCAGAATCTTGACATGTACAAGAGTACAAGAAACAGTCCATCTGTCAAACATAAGCTTTCCACTTCTAAATTATCATACTGCTTTCATAGATCAGTATTATTTAAGTCAAATATAACAATCAGTAACAATTAAGAGCTAATCAAGGTAAGTCTGACTCCAACTGAAACGCTTGCACTTGCAAACTGCATTGCAGAGCTCTGGAAAGTACGACCTTTACAAACAGTTTAGAAATAGCAACAACTTACTGCGATTCTGCAGATCAGATTTCTCAATATTGGATGTCACTCGGCCAACGGCATTAGAACCAGTGACTTTGAAGCTGAGGTATCCATCTGGATGAACTAAATCCAAAGCCTTTGCAATCCTACAACTGTTTCCATTCTGCTTTGCTTTCTGGTTACCTGAGCAGCTGGTGAAGTCCGACATCTTTCTAAACAATTTATTAACAAACAAAAATATGGTCTATCTGTAACTGCTACCAAACAGCTGCATACTGGTATATTACAATCACAGCTTCAAGAGTCCCTTGCCATACTGAAAAGCAGGGCTCACCACAAATTAGTTGCTTGCCATACACCATAATGACAAGCAGCACCCATCCTATGGCATTTCCAATGTGCATTAAGCACATTGGAAATAGCACATAGCATAAATGCTGTCACATGTGATAGTTCACAATACATACCAGCTGAAACTCCAGCAAGAACATGAGTACAATGAAGTTTATCAACACTCGAGAATCATTTAATGTGTCTGAAGCACTTTCACTTCGAAAGTGCCCAACTGGTAGGCATATTTTCCAGTAGTTGCCCAATTTTGTTCTATGGCTGGCAACTTGTGTCAGATCAAGTAAACTGGTTTCTCACTGCTTCATTATCACAATATAAGTCATGACCAATTCAACAACAGCATCAATACTATCACAATGCAGGTCTACAGGTTGACCACGTGTGACAATTCTTCAGTACAATGTTACCACACAACGTTTCAATAAATCATATGCCTTCTGCAGTTCTTCTGTACAAGGCAAGCTTTCTGGAATATTCTTTCAAGTTACATAAGTTAAAGGCTTCCTCTTTTGAACAAAAAACAATTATTGCATTCAAGATGTTCATCCCACGACACAGAATATACAGCTACGTAATGTGCATTTCTGACACAAGAATTAGAATATTTGTGGGGTGTGGTGGTGTAGTGGTGGCGTCGTTGCCTTGAAGCCGGAAGGTTCGAGGTTCGAATCCACCTCGCCGCGTAGGGACCTTGGGCAAGTCCTTCACTCGCAATTGCTCAGCGCTTCGGCGTGAAACTCCGATGCAGTGTCCGCGCTGTAGTCGGGAGCGCCTCTGAGTAGTGGTTGAGAGCTGGAAGAGGCACTATAACAAGTGCGCATACAAAATTGTTGCATAAGCCAAAAAGTGGTATGCAATTGGTCGATTAATAAAGAATATTCTGCTCTATTCTATCATGAACATAAAGTTCAGTAAGTTCTTTAACTGGTTGAAGCACAATATTTACAGTCTTGGCAAATGTTCTTCCAGAATTTGTCATGCCAAATGGAATTCTTGTCCCATGCTCACAGCTCAACACACCCAATAAGCACCTCTGCAATCAATCACTGAATCGATATCGAACCTAGCATTTCCGACTTTAGTGACAACCTCATCAACAATGGGCTCCGGATATTCACGCTCAACAGTACTCGACTATTTACCGTATGTGCCAATAAAAGCAGGCCAAGCGAAGAGAATGGTCCATCTTTCTTATTTGACAATCACCAACATACAGACCATAGGACTGGTCGAAGGTTTGAAGATGTCAATTTGATCCGATCATCAATCTGTCATTTCACCTTCGATCAACAGATCAGTGTTAAGCAGTGGACACCTTTGGTACTATGTTAGCATGTAGTTTTATCGTGTCTTCTGCTACCTGTAGTCAATGTAGGCAGTGCTTTATGTCTACCCATCTTATGAAGCACCTCAGAAGGCACTATCTGGAATATTAAACGTCTACGTACAAACAACGTTGGATAGCATCTTATGAAGCACCTCAGAAGGCACTATCTGGAATATTAAACGTCTACGTACAAACAACGTTGGATAGAATGCTCAATGATTGCTCATCCTGGAAAGTGGAATGTTCAATACTACCCTGCAACAGTCACTATGGAAAACATCGCAAGTCCTTCACACCCATTTGTACAGCACCATTGATTGTTGAATTGTCATTAGACATTGGTGCTTGATAAATATTGAAATAAAATTCATCCATAAATAAAAACATGCATAGATTAGCAAATTGTGTCAAGAGCAATTACTTCCAATTTTAAGGATTTAATTTTTCCATATGAGTAATCTCTGAGCTCATGTCAAGCTATGCCTTAATTATTATTTAGATATTGCAGTACTTAAAAAGAAAATAGATGTATACTTAATACTTACGTAGATTTGTACCATGCCTCATATTTCGTCAAGTAAACATGATCTGTTTCAGTGCCGTACCAACTGAACGTGAAATAGTCCCAGTTGTAAACTTTATAATCCTTTAAAATGTTCGGCTTGAAAGGGCGATCTTTGCAGGTAGAAACACAACAGAATATATGCCAGTCAGTACTCAAACTTTTACTTCAACAGAAAGATACTTTTAGCAATAAATGTACAATAACATATAATTTTGAAGAAATGTCTACATAGAAGTATATATGTATAAATGTAATTATGCATAGTTGAATACAATGTTATACGAATAATTATCTCAAACTTTTACTTCAACAGAAAGATACTTTTAGCAATAAATGTACAATAACATATAACTTTGAAGAAATGTCTACATAGAAGTATATATGTATAAATGTAATTATGCATAGTTGAATACAATGTTATACGAATAATTATCTATACTACTGTTTAAGTAACTTACAATTCGAAACAAACGTGAAATAGTTAACCTTCAGTTGACTCAAGAGTACTCCTCTCCCTTGGCTTAGATCCTACTCATTGCACACATTGCACACAAATGTCTCATTGCACACAAATGATCATCTCTGGTGACTCCAGGGCTCATTGAGTCTCTGTTAAACTGGGTATTCATTGGGGTTCTATCCTAGGCCAGCTGTTATTCATTTTATGCATGGCTGATATTACGCTCTTTCTCACAGGCTCTCTTCTGATCAACTCCTTCTTGCTAGTGAAATCTTGAAATTCTCTCTCGAAAGCTTCATTGATGGATATCTTCTGATCGACTTTCCATAAAGTCTTATAAAAACTCATTTATTTTGGTTTGGCACCCACCCCCAGCTCCAAAATCGTTGGCTATGATAGTTCTCAAACCATGACTGAACACAATACCAGGCTTACTCGCTCTTCCTACTCCCAGCTGAGGCATTTCATGGCTATTCGCAAATCTGTTTTATCTTCGACCTATACCTCAATTCTGCATGTATTTGTCTGTTCACGGATAACCCACTGTAATTTTCTCCTCGTTGATCTCTCTAAGTTCGTCTATCCCCTCGACAGTCTGCACTCAATGCTGCTGCTGATAATCCATCTTCCTCGATTCTCCCACATCCTTACATTCATGGCTGAACAACTTCACTGCTTCCTTTTCTTTACCCAAATATAATTCAAAGTTCCTATTTTAGTTCTTAAGTCTCATTTGGGCCTTGCTTCAAAGTCACCTGGTCACCTGGTGCCGTCAGCTCTTGGAGCTCTGGCGACAGTCTTGATGTATCCTCTCCAGTGTCTCCTCTCTCTTGACGCCTCTCTTAGCTGCTCCAGACTCATGCCAGACTTTTCCTGTACCTCATCCAACCATCTCTTCCTTGGTCTTCCGCGTCTCTTCCTTCCCTCACCGCATGCTGTCATCAGCTCCTTTTCCAAACCGTTAGATCTCATCACATGGCCGAAGTAGCTCAATTTCCTCCAAGTTGCTGTTTGCTACAGAGTCTCCTCCCTCTCTATTCCGAGCTCCCCGCGCACCGATTTGTTAGTTCTCTTCTCCGTCCATGAAATCCTTAGCATCTTTCTCCAAATCCACATCTCGCACGCGTTGATTATCCTTTCCAAATCCCGTGTCTTTGTCCATGTTTCGCATCCATATAGGACCACTGGGAAGATCAGTGCTCTTACCAGTCTTTTCTTTGTTTCCCTACTCACGTATTTATCCTTCCAAATCCTTCCCAAATGCTTCAAAGTACTTTCGCAATTTATTTCTTTGTCTGCCGTTCTGCTACTTTACTGCATCCTCTATAAACCTCTGATCGGCTTGATCTCTTTGTTTCCAGTATCATGATTGCCATGGATCAATCCAGATCCTTTGCCTACATATGTCCCTTTCTCAGCCATGGACTTCCCCATTAGTCTGTATCACCATCCTCTCTGGTAGCCTTTCCTCATCTTTCTCTCGCCTTAAATCAACTGCTTTGTCTCTCACATCAAAGGCACTGGGAGCACTTCTGAAAGGCCCTTGCTGAGACAAGCCCTGTATAAACAGTCAGTACAATACAATACAATTTGTTAGAAGTAAAATGGAGATCTTTGCACTTATCTCATTTGACAGCAACGTAATTAAGATGACTTGATGCAACTTTAGTTTTTCTTTCTTAGAAACAAAATCGCTATTGAGCTCAATTCGTGTTCTATACTTACAGCCAACATGAAGAGTCTGCAGATCATGTGGTGCAATTTCTGTAGTCACTGTTTGGCTGACTCTACTAGAGTTCAGTCTGCAAATAACTACGGCATTATTAAATGATGCAGGTAAGTCCGGATAATTCAGCTGCACTGTTGTTTCGTTTACAATGTGAATGAAGAGTGGATCCACTGCGACCAGACGACCTTTTATCCTTATCAGTAGCTCCAGATCTGAAGACGTGACACCAGAAGTTGAAGAAATGGAGCACGACATTTGCAAAGACTCGCCGCTAACACCTCGAGGATCATCCGGCAGAAGATCTAAAAGCAGGAAGACATTCCAATGATCAGTCATTATCTGATAAAATACACAAATTGCATAAGCAATTGCCCTTTGGCCACTAAGGGACATTTGCTGAATTTTAAAGCCACTTAAGTTCTGTAAGACAATGCATATACAACAGTGACTTCATAAATGAGAAAAATGTTTTCAAATAATTTTTTTAATAAACTACCGGTACCTACTGCTTTCCATGCATACTTTTACATGCATACTTTGTAAAATTCCATTGATTTAACAGTGACAAGTATAGAGGGCATTGGCAACACTTTAAACTCCTTGATAAAGATGACATTCATTCACAATGACTATATATACCTGAATCCAAATAAGACGCAGTTCATCTGGTTTGGCACTTAAGCTTGATTTGCTCCTTCTTACAGAGAGATTTCCCTTCTCTACTCTCCATTCAAGCGTTCATGACCTTGGCGTAGTCCTTGACAGCATCCTCACATTTTCTCCACACATTACCAATCTTACTCGATCTCCCTACCTTCATCTGAGACGGCTTATAGCAGTGGTCCCCAACCTTTTTTGACTGTCGGGCCACTTTTCCTAAGTTGGAGGACACGAGGGCCACTTTTTCTTAGTTGAAGGACATTAGGGGCCACAAGGCTAAAATTTAATTAACTAAAGGCGTGTAAAATTGTTATAATTGAATCAAAATAGAATGTCCGATGCGATTTATTAACGTCCCAAAAAATATTTTGTAATTGAAAAGAATTATATATTCTATCATGTCCAAATTGTCAATTTTCACATATATTTTTCGTAATTCGTTGAGATGCTGCGGGCCATTTTTGTAGGCCAGGGCCCGCGGGCCACGGGTTGGGAACCGCTGGCTTATAGCAATCCGTTGATCTGTCACCTCCTCTGTTTTTACCTCAATTGGTCATGCCTTCTGTTCCCGAATCGACTATTGTAACTCTCTATTGGTTGGTCCATCAAAAGTTCTTTCTCCCCTCTTCAATCTGTTCCTGGGCAGTGGTACTCCGAGGCTGAGGAACAATGACAGCTGATTTGTTTCATCATCTACGCATTCTGTTAAACACTTGGAACAAAAAGGGCCACTTTATACTGTAACGGACTTGGTCGTTGTTTTCGTCTACTTCTTCTTTTGGTGGGTGGCGCTGTATGTTGTTGTTTCCCGCTTCACTCTGAGGCGCTTCACTTCCACTTCACGCTGCCGCTTCACTGAAGCGCTTCACCTTGCGCCTTACTGAAGCGCTTCACTTTCGCTTCACCTGAAACGCTTCACTCGTAGAGCCTATATAAGCGGCTCTTCTTCGTCAGAAGCTAGCTCAGAGCAGAGGCAGAAAGCTCAGCTCAGTCAGTCAAGCTCGAAGAAAGACAGTCACTGCATGGAGTCAGCTCAGCCGGAGGGAGGAACAGTCGAGCTCAGTCAAGGGCAAGTGGAGGGACAGGAAGCTCAGTCGTCAGTCGGTCTCGGTCAGTCGCAGTCAAGTGCGCCGTCAGTCGTCCGTGGAGCCAAGGGAGTCAGAAGGAGAGTGGAGCAGACAGTCTTAGGTTTATCTACAATTAACCATAATAAATAACTTACGAATTTTGTCAGAAGCATCCATGATTGGCATCACTGCGATTAGTGATAAGAAAACGCTAGTCAAGATCGCCAACTTTCCTGAACAGAACTTCATGACAGCAGATTTCTGAAATCATTCCAAAGTAGCAATGCTTTATTACAACTAAACTTCATGTTCATTTTGTTTAAATCCCAGAATACAGGGAAGTTCATTTAAACATAACTCGTTTGCAAGTAAATCTGCTTACCAAGTGGCTGCATCACACAGCCAGGTGTAACACATGCTGACATTTGATACAGGAACTTGTTGCATAGTGCTGCAAGTTAGAATTTCTTTTATCATTTTACTTGCACCTTCGTCTGCTATTTATAAGCTAAGCTGCTGCCTGTGTTGGTCAGCCTAGCCACGATTGGCAGCAGTTCGGCTATGGCAACAACTAAGCACAGACATGCTAGACAGCTCTATACGAGCGAACAGTACCTTAAAACAATAGATGGGTATAGTCGATCTTAAAACCTAATTTTTCTGTTATTAAATCACAATCACTCTTAGCCAGACAACAATATTAAGCTAGTAGGAAAAAATTGTCTGGAAGCAAGTTTTTCCAGCCACATGACTAACTTGTAAGCCTTGTGTACTACAAGGCTTACAAGCTCTGGGTGTATTTCAGCATGGTTGCAACGGTCTGCTTGCCCATGACCGCATACAAATAGGTCTGCACTGTATCTAGGGAACTTGCATATTCCAAGTTTACAACATAAGCATATATTAAAGCTGCCAAAAATACAAATCAGATCACTCAAATCAGTCAAAAACAGTTAAATAAAAACCAATTACATGCAATCGTGTCTGATGAAATTCAGGATGCATCAGGAGAACAGCAGTCAACCACATTAAATATTCACGAATACACATAAGAATATGTGAGAGAAACACTGTACTTGTTTTTGTGAAAAGAATAGATTTGACTGCCGCAGAGATAAACCCCTGAGCACTACTTAATGCTGCTCCAGCATAAGTCACATAGCTCTGGGTGATTTGAATGTGAGTCGTCAGCAGTGTCACAGTGCAACAACAAATTAAGAGCAACATACTTTTCTCATGCATTTCACCCTCATGCTGCAATACAATAATATATTGAGTGTAAATGTCTGTCTTGGAGAGCCTGCCAGTCAGCCAGTCACCAGCATCTTCACAATCTACTAAACCACTAAAACAAACCTTCTGACCCAGGTTCTTCCCACCCACCAGGCCAGGGTCCGGTGCAGTGCACTCTCCCCATCTTTGGCGCAGAACGCCAGTCCTTGTGGTGTGGAGTCCGCCGGTTAGACAGGCTGTATAATAGGGTGTCCCACGATTGCAAAGGAAAAATATTTTTCTTGAAACTTGAAATGCAGTCCCTCCAAAAAGTTTCCTTATGGTCCTATGATAATACCTGCCAAATTTCATGACATTTTAAAAATATTTAGAGGTCCCCCAAAGCTCATATAATTTGTGCATGTTGTCACAAATTATACGTACGACGTCAGAGTTTGAAAATTTCGGAGGTCGACACTTTGATCCAACTAGCATGCTTACATATTGCTTAATACCATTACATTGATTTAAAATACTAAAATCTACAAGCATGCAGCCTTATTGTGTTTGTGAATGAGGTTTTTCAAGCATAAGGATGACAGTTAAGGGTCATTCCATGTCAAATCAACCAGCAAAGTGGCAATTTGCCATCACACCCCTTCAGATTTTTCTGAAAATTTTTGTGCATAAACTACATGCAATATAAGGAATAACAGTGAAAATTTGAGCAGAATATCTCAAAATTTGACCGAGATATTAATTTTTGAAGTTAATGATCAAAAAACGAACCGCGAGAAAACGGCATGATACACCAAGTTTAGACAGTTATATCTCGACCATGAAACGAGCAAGACTGAAATATTTTTTGTGCAATCAGTTTTTTGTGCTCTTTCCAAATATGCAAGAACCTGGATGGAGTTATTTTTGGTTTTTAATATAAAAATTAGTAAACATAGCACAGATGCCAATTCTCACTCAAGTTGTGGACATCATGTCAGCAGGCAGGAATGAGCTGTAATAAAACTTGTACTTGTTTTATATTGAGGCACATTGGTGCTCATCAGACATATAGTCAGTACCTGATTAGTTTCATCATTAGTGTGTTTTCCACCGACGTTTTCCTTCTCGTGATCGTGAAAATAGGGTCCATAGCTCGTCAAAAAAGTGACAATGTGTATCTTTTGAAATTGATGAAAATTTGCACATATATTGAGGACATGTAGGTCCTTCATTGGTGCAAAATTCAGGATGGTGTTCAGCTCCGTTTCTGGAAAATTATTTTTTGAAGTCGACCAATAATTACTGTGTCGCGAGCAAATGGCATGATCCACAACGTTTGGACTGTCATATCTAGACCAGGAAATGAACCAGAGGACTGGTATTGTTGTCATGTAATCAGTTTCTTGTACTCTTTCCAGGTATGTAAGAATGTTGGTTGTATTCCCAGTGATTTTTAGTTTATAAGTTTGTAAATATTGCACAAATGCCAATTTACATTTATTCGGACATGAAAACTGCATGATCCACAATGCTTGGACTGTCATATCTAGGCCAGGAAATGAACCAGAGGACTGGTATTGTTGTCATGTAATCAGTTTCTTGTACTCTTTCCAGGTATGTAAGAATGTTGGTTGTATTCCCAGTGATTTTTAGTTTATAAGTTTGTAAATATTGCACAAATGCCAATTTACATTTATTCGGACATGAAAACTGCATGATCCACAATGCTTGGACTGTCATATCTAGGCCAGGAAATGAACCAGAGGACTGATATTGTTGCCATGTAATCAGTTTCTTGTGCTCTTTCCAGGTATGTAAGAAAGTTGGTTGTATTCCCAGTGATTTTTAGTTTATAAGTTTGTAAATATTGCACAAATGCCAATTTACATTTATTCGGACATGAAAACTGCATGATCCACAATGCTTGGACTGTCATATATAGGCCAGGAAATTAACCAGAGGACTGATATTGTTGCCATATAATCAGTTTCTTGTGCTCTTTCCAGGTATGTAAGATTGTTGGTTGTATTCCCAGTGATTTCTAATTTATAAATTTGAAAATATTGCGCAAATGCCAACTTTCATTTATTCGGACACATACGATTGTATATTTTTTTTAGATATACTCAGACATACTTCTTTTATATGATAATGACTCACAATTTTCAATTTCTCACACAATGTTAATTATGGTAACAGGTGAAAGTAAGAAATTATCTGCAGGATATCTAGCTATCTAAGTGAGTCATCATCATATGAAAGAGGATATATCTGAGTGAGATATATACAATTATGCAAGTCCGAATAAATATACGGTAAATTGGAATTTGTGCAATATTTACAAATTTATAAACTAAAAATCACAAGAAATGCAACCAACATTCTTACATACCTGGAAAGAGCACAAGAAACTGATTACATGACAACAATATCAGTCCTCTGGTTAATTTCCTGGCCTAGTTATGACAGTCCAAGCATTGTGGATCATGCAGTTTTCATGTCCGAATAAATGTAAATTGGCATTTGTGCAATATTTACAAACTTATAAACTAAAAATCACTGGGAATACAACCAACATTCTTACATACCTGGAAAGAGTACAAGAAACTGATTACATGACAACAATACCAGTCCTCTGGTTCATTTCCTGGTCTAGATATGACAGTCCAAACGTTGTGGATCATGCCATTTGCTCGCGACACAGTAATTATTGGTCGACTTCAAAAAATAATTTTCCAGAAACGGAGCTGAACACCATCCTGAATTTTGCACCAATGAAGGACCTACATGTCCTCAATATATGTGCAAATTTTCATCAATTTCAAAAGATACACATTGTCACTTTTTTGACGAGCTATGGACCCTATTTTCACGATCACGAGAAGGAAAACGTCGGTGGAAAACACACTAATGATGAAACTAATCAGGTACTGACTATATGTCTGATGAGCACCAATGTGCCTCAATATAAAACAAGTACAAGTTTTATTACAGCTCATTCCTGCCTGCTGACATGATGTCCACAACTTGAGTGAGAATTGGCATCTGTGCTATGTTTACTAATTTTTATATTAAAAACCAAAAATAACTCCATCCAGGTTCTTGCATATTTGGAAAGAGCACAAAAAACTGATTGCACAAAAAATATTTCAGCCCTCTTGCTCGTTTCATGGTCGAGATATAACTGTCTAAACTTGGTGTATCATGCCGTTTTCTCGCGGTTCGTTTTTTGATCATTAACTTCAAAAATTAATATCTCGGTCAAATTTTGAGATATTCTGCTCAAATTTTCACTGTTATTCCTTATATTGCATGTAGTTTATGCACAAAAATTTTCAGAAAAATCTGAAGGGGTGTGATGTACACCCCTGGTTGATTTGACGTGGAATGACCCTTAAGCTCTCGAGCAAACCAATGATGTAAATCTGTCGTGCACTGAGATTGCAGGCTGCTACCTCTACGTGACAATCATCACTGGAGTGGATATGGATAAGGTTAATTAACAGATTGTCAGTCTGATTTCATCTCTAGTTGCTGGAAGTACTAACATTTTGGTGTGCCAAAGTTGATCTCTGGACCAGGACAGGAATCAACGGTTGCAGTTGGAACCTTTGAAGTCGTGGTAGTGTTATGCATTAATTATTGGCGAATGCTTTGAGACAACGGCCTTGAATGACTGCATATTAAATAGAGTTTCCAGTGCCTTGCACCCTTCTACATCAGCCATCAGTCGTAACATCTTGTTGACATCACAGAAATCTTTTAAGTCCAGTTGCCTGGTGCATTCTTTTTGCCCTTGGTAAAGTTTGTCCATCAATGGTCTGTAATTAAGCTCTGCAAGCCATTTAAAGATCAATGCTCCAATCTGGTCCACCATCAACCAAACCCTCGACCAATGCTACTGCAGTTTGCATCTAACAAATCATAGGAATTCATGACTGGACAGCTTCAGCGTGGCCATCCTCTAATTATTAAATCAAGAATTTCCTCAGCTCTTGGTATCCATAGTTGGATTGAGCAATTCTGTAGCAGTTCTCAAGCCTGCAGGTGCCCATCACAGAACGAGTTGGATGTGTAAGGCAATATAGATTGAATTGCTCTTTATGATTGAAGCGAATCACATATACAGTTGACGACCGTGAACTACAGGGTATCAGAGCTGTTTTTAAGGAATTTTTAGAACTGCACATCCTCTTCTCTCCTTTCTCATCCTCCATGGTAAATTACTCCCAATCTGAGGAAAATGACCTATTTTTAGTAGTTTTAACTGCACGGAACGTGACGGAAGTGCTTCTACAACTGCATGAATCGATTTAGAACTGCACATTTTGTGTAGAACTACACGTTAAAAGAGCCCTGCAGGGTATCCTACTCCAAGAATTCTCAGATTTGTTGTTGACATCTACAGTCAGGCGGTGTTCTCATGTAGAGTCACTGCTCTCATTGAATTAATCCAAAGCTTTATAATTCTGACGATACTGCTCTAGGCGACAAGTCTGCAAATGATGCAGCACCATTCTTGGTACCTAAAATATAGGTCATAGGAGATAGCAATTCTCTCTGTTCTTTCAGTGATTGTCTCGTCCATGTGGAATAACGGGGTTATCTCTTCCTAAAAGTTTTCCCGAACTATAATGCGTTCAAAGATAGTCTTCTCGATCTTTCAGTGAAGGAGTGGCGAGATAAGCTTATCCATACGTATAAGACCACGTGTGATTTTGCATGACTGGGTCTGTATAAATGACCGTGTTGAACATGACACAGCTCTGATACAGAATTTCAGTTCACCAATAACGAAGAACGAAGATCAGAGACAATGTCTCGTACAAGTGGTCAAAACATAGGCACATGTTTCTAACCGCAATCGTGACAATCTTGCTGACATGTATAGGCTTAAATGTAGAACGTAGAACTGAAGAACATTTGAGGTGTGTGCAGTGATGTAGAATAAGCAAATCAGTATGATAATAGTGAAAAAATAAAGGGCCAGACGTTGATTTGTGTGTAGCTGCATGGGGTGTGCAATTAAGACTTCACTGTGTAGTCCTAAAAAAAAAAATTGCGGTTGAAGCCCTCAGCCCCTCAGAATTTCTTACCCTGAAGCAGATGAAGGTATGGAGTAGTTAAAACTATGACTTGTTGCATTATCAAGTGTTTGTAATGACAACTCCCAATGATTAGTTGTGAGTACACTGATATACTGTGAAATTCCAAAAATCTCGATTTTTTCTCGATTTTTGCATTTTTTGAGCGCAATACTATACCAAAAATATCCATTGTATCCAATAAAGTTAGTAAGTACTGTAAATTCTACCATTTAAGAGCTTTCCAATGGTATTAAATTTGTTGTAACAGGACCAAGGGTTGGGATCTAAAGGCATTTAGAAGTTGGACACATCAGGCGCAAATTATGTCAATTCGGGTAAAATTTGGGTGGCTTGGGGGACCCCTAAATATTTTTGTAGTGTCATAAAATTTCGCAGGTGTTATTATGGGGCCATATGGAAACTTTTCGGGGGGACTGCGTAACAAATTTCGAACAAAATATTTTTTGGGACACCCTACTGTATAATGTATAGGACAGAATTTACTGTGGATCATACTGCCTGGGTCAAATTCATCTGTGACATGCACAGGCGCTACTGAGGAAAGGAACGAGACCACTTGGGAGGCCAGAATCACAGCACACACTGACCCACCAAAGAGGTTATGGTCCACCTTCAAGGTCCTTCTCAGCCGTGGACAAGCCAACCATTCTCGAAACATTCCATCTTTCACGGCAAACGACTTTCTAGACTCATTCACCACATACAAGGTGCACAACATCCGGAAGAACACCACTGACACCCCCACCACCAGTTTACCATCCTACAGCATGCAACTTGTCCACTGTGGCTTCTGCCAACCATAACGACCTACGCCAAATCATTATCGCCTCAACTCATAAATCCTGTGAACTCGACCCCCTCCAGCATCTTTGCGGCAGGAGTTCATTGATGTCCTTCCTCTGCTCCTCTCCATCCTCTGCAGTTCTTCCATTCGGGAATGCATCCTGCCATCATCTTAAAAGCAATTCAGCCTGGTAGCTGTTCTCAAGTTTGAAGGGTTTGATTTGAACAGCTAACTTCCAAGTCCAACCCATCACCAACGTTTTGCTCATCTTGAAACTCACTGACAAGATAGCGGTCTTACAGCTGACATTGTACCTTGAGTCTAACAACCTGCTTTCAGTCATCCAGTCTGCCTTCAGAAAAGGTCATTCGACTGAGACATTTCTTATCAGTCGAATCCTTTCCGATGTTTACGGAGCCATCGATCGCTCTCAGCTGACCCTCTTAGCCCTCTTTGATGTTAGTGCAGCGTTTGACACTGTGAACCATGACATTTTACTAGAACTTTACTGTGGAATGGCGTTCCTACTATTATTCGTGCCCAGATTTTATCTGGAGACTTTACTTTTTCTGCTCGTTGTCTTAAGACTTTTCTTTTTCCATGAGTTCTTCGCACTGGGAGCGCTTCTGATTAGGTTGTACTGTGAGAGGCGCTTTATAAATCCCAAAATAGAATAGAATATGTATATATCCTTTAAATTCTCTTGTAATCCTCTGGCTGAGATCCTTTTTTGGTGAGTGTTCTTTTTGTGTTGTTCACAGGTCTTCTAGGTAACTGAGTCCCCGCTCCCTACGGCCTTCCCCAGGGACTAGTCTTGGGCCCCTTCTCTTCATAATCCATACTTCTGACCCTGTCTCTCTCTCTCTCCTTGCCTCCCATTCTACGCTGGCCCAGCTGTATGCAGACAACGTTTAAGCCTACAAGCACTGCCACGCCTATGACGCCAATGTTGCATCCACCTGGGCTATGAGCATGTCTATGGAGGTCTTGGGGGTCATGGATGTCATCCAATCGACTCTGCATCAACTCTTTAAAAACTCAGTCAATTTGGCCAGGCACCTGCAAGCAAAGCTTGATGTGGCAACTCTTGCTACCAACTTTGTCTTCTCCACTGTGGTCTGCGACCTTGGTGTTACACTCGACCAGGAGTTCACCTTTGCTTCGCATATTCCTCCACTCAGCTGTTCCCGTTATTATCAACTGCGCCAACTATGCACGGTTGCCCGTTCACTTACTCCTATTTCTCCTACAGCCTTTGTCCATTCTTAGCAGCAGACTTGACTACTGAGTACTGAGCACTGGTCTCTCTATGATAGCCTACTAACTGCCAATCTGAGTTGCCTTAAATTGCATCCTGCACACTGCAGTTCATCTTATTGGCAAATTCAGCCACATCTTCAGCTATATATGCAACATTCCTTATTGGCTCACTCTCAAGCAGCGAGTCAAGTACAGGATCGCTACTCTAGTTTGACACTGCCTGCTAGGTCTCGCGCCTACCTACCTCAGCAAGCTCTGTAGTCATACTCTTAGTTCTCGTCACTTGCGCTCCCTTCGTTCGTCCTAAAAGTTCTGCCGTTGTCCCCTATGCTCGCCCCTCCACTAGACAAAGTCAAGCCTTCTCGATGGTAGGCCCCTTGCCCTGGAGCCTTTGGTCTCCCATGACACCCTGCTCCCTTCTAGAATTTCTTCTCATGCATTCATCTCTCAATTTAAGACAGTCTTATTTGACCATGTTGTGGTTGTGAGCACCTTGGATCTTGAATTGGAAACAGTTCTGACATTACCTGCCTAACAATCTTGCTTTGACTGAGTGCCTATTCCCATGACTTCACTTTTTCAGCCCTGAAGAAATCAAGAGATCATCATTACCAATTATACAGCCAATAACAACAGTCAAGCTAGAACTTTGGAACAATCTTGCAGTTGCTAATATAATTTAGTTTACCAACTCTGCTTCATTCAAACTGAAAACAATACTCTTAATAATCCTCTCCCGATTCCTTATCATACATCTGTCATCACAACAAAACAAATCACGACCACCATATCAGTCCTTGTGCATCCTTGCATGACTAATGAATTATGACTTGAAATTGAATCTGCAAATATCTACCTCAGTGATTTTGCATTTAATTAAACACCCTCGAATATGCTGGTTTCCATTCATAACTTAGTTTTTGGTCATCAAATTCGAGGTATACTGTCACGATTGTAGCATCGCGAGGCAGAGGTCTAGAACAGCTCGGTGGCAAGTAAACAATATGGTCGTCACAGATAAGGGCAGAATAGAGTGGTCTCACTTACGGCAATAGATAGCCTAATGTTTCCGCGAGCCCTTTTGCCTAAGGTGATCGATAGAGCAATGTTTTCACGAAAGTAAGCAAGCGAGCTAGTTATCAAAATACCATGAAAAGGTACATTTTCAGAAATATTAATACGCTTAAATAAGCTAAAGAATACAGCAAAATCTACCTATGGACAGTGCCGGTGTCGCATGACAGGATTGCCTCTTAAAAGCCACCCTGGAGACTATACCGACACAGATAGGCCTACTACCCTGGAGATTTGCTTCAGAATAAATTCGTTCTCGGAGACCATATTCTGAATATATTCTTGAATATATTCTGACAATATATGGAGGGGCGGTAGCGCAATGGATAACACGCTGGCGTAGAGAGTGAGAGGTAACGAGTTCAAGCCCCCGTTGGGCGGACAACCGGACAAGCTTTGCAGGTTGCTATTAGCGCAGTGTATTGCAGGCTGTCTGTTCTGCTAGTAGACCTAGTTAAGATTTATGTCTTCTGTAATCTGCGTTCTTGTGAATTGTTTCAATTGCATAACTGTACAATGTAACTGGTCTGTCAACCGCGGATTGCTCATTAAAGAAAATCGTTTTTTCTGATCAATTATTAATTTACAAACTTTCACGTAAACATTGGGCTATCGATCGAGGTAGGTCACAGGACTGGGAAACATTCGGCTATCGATCGCCATAGGTGATACCGCTCTATTCTGCCTATATCTGTGACGGCCATACTGTGCTACCGAGCCGTTCTAGACTTTTACCACATCGCGACACATCTTTCGGGCTTGTGTTAATCAACAAATGATAACAAGATAACATTGATAATAGTCGAAACAGTGTAAACTGTTTCCCGTTAGAAGGAAGTGAAAACGTTTGAATAGACAGACAGTTAAGACGCCGGTCAAGTAAGAAGAGACAATTCCAACTACATACACCATCATCGTCCACTCTAAACGAGTCTAAAACACATAAAATGCAGAATACGGTACGCACCAAGGTACGCCTACAGTAACTGGCGTCAGGTATCGCTGGATCAACAACACATAATGGTGACGCCAGGAAAAGGTAAAATGATCGTCACATCAGCGTCAGATTTCCAAACTGCTCATATCACTCATACAGACTATGTGATTCAGAATTAACGATCGAAACATCAGACAGTGATGTAAACCTGGATAAACATCTACCGAATTTGAGCACGTATATACGAAACTTTCAGGCGTATCACCAATCGCTCAGTCCAACTTTTAAATTCGGTTTCGGTTTCTCTAGATGAACTGCGAGAAAGTCGGACATCCCCGCAGTCATTGCCCGCAGTGACCGACAAGTTGCATCTATAGAATTATACTGCGCTATAATTACACATGTGGGAAATCAATTTTCGGTAATCTATCGTTTTAACGGAATTAATTATTTTTCTCATTTCGGAAAACGGAATAGCGGAATAAATTATACGAAATTTTTGGGCAGTCGCATCATAACTATTTTTCAATATTCCGGCTTCTACTTTGGCATAAATCATTATCATCAATCAGATTTCCATTTGGTCAAGATTTAATTTAACCAATCCAGCTTCTATTTCAACAATCGCAGTTTTTTATCAATTCAATTTCTATTTAAATAACAATTATTTTTCATCACTCCAGCTCCAATTTCAGCAATAGGCCTAATGTTTTTGAAAGTCCCACTTCTATTACGTGAAAAATTATTTCACCAATCCGACTTCTATTTAGCAAGAATTCTTTTCGTCAATCCAACTTGTATGCCATCATCGCTATATCCCATGCAATGGCGAATAATTAATTCCGCCAAAACGATAGTGGACAAAATGGCAAATAATTAATTCCGTTAAAACGATAGATTACCCAATTTTCTTATATTTGTTGGCGAAACTCTTTAATACTGCTATATTTATGGCAATTGAATTATTTTGGCAACGATCACAAGCTTGTTTATCATAATTACTATTATAGTCTAGACCTATCTCTCAGTGTCACACGGAAGACGTAGGCCCTGCAGGGCCCCTGGGCCTAGCCTACGGGGCAAAGTGGGTCAAAAAAAGAGCGGGAAATGGTTTTTTAGAGTCTAAGTAAGTATATACTTTATTGAACCGCCTGCAAACGCACTAGAGGAGCGCCTTTCAAATTATTTTGAATAATCTTATCCGTCGTTTTCCAAGTCAGCTGGATTGATGCGTTGGAAAGTAGGCCTACAGCCCTACAAGCACTGTGCTACAAGGCTACAACTAGGATATAGGGGAACTAGGGGCGAGATGGAACCTCGGGCATGATCGATGGATCCCGTCAATTTAAGGTATCTTTGATCGCCACCTTCCGAATGCATTTTAATTAGGCCAACTGGCCCAACTGTAATACTGTTGGCGCTTTGGTGATTTGTCCAAATAAACGACCGAAACGACATTTGTTCGTTTTTATGATGAAAAGACCTTGCAGCCCGTCGAGCTCTTCCCTCGGCGGCAACGGTTGAGCTTTTGATTCCGCGGGCTCGCACTCCTATCAGACAGCGCCGAACCTTTTCTGTTGTGGGTCCCGCTATCTGGAATGGCCTCCCACTAACCTTGCGACTTATGCCTAGGCTAAATTCCCCTGCATTTTTTAAGTATCTCAAATCCTATTTTTTAGCTGTGGCTGGGCTGGGAGCGCCTCTGAGTAGGTTTCTTGAAGAGGCGCTATATATATATAGATTCTTGAAATGAATGAATGAATGAATGAATGACAATAATAATAATAATTATCGCAAAAGACATGATTGCAGTAGGCTACCGGTAGTCATTCGTGTCCCACCATGGGGACAAGATCTAGCCTACCACTAAAATCACCAAGTTAGGGGTTTGCATTCCTTGTTGGATGTATAGGCAGAAAACTCACGTTTGAAAAGACGAAGAAGTGGCAGCTAGGGAGCGAATATCGAGAGGAATACTATTCCATATTAGAGGAATACTATTCCATGTTAATACCACGTAGCTCATGCGATACGATAATATTATTAATTGTCTATTGAAATTATTGTCATTATCTATTCCTAACTTGCGAGTGTTGCGATCGTGAATCCGTTTATAGCCTACTAGCTATCAGTGCTGTTATGATTATTTTGTGAGACCGCTTGATTTGCGTGCTAAATTCTGCCTTCGGCGTAAAATGACGCCAAGAAATGACGTCAAGAATGACGTCTGGAGCAATGGGTTCGCTATTGCGCATTGTTGAAAATTAATGACGTAGGCCTATTAATTGCAGCTTTAATTGCTGCATCGAAATTTAAAATGTTCTTAACTTTGGATTTAAAGTGAATTTAGGGTTGAAAATAGTCACGCTGATCTGCAAATTCGCATGAGAAGATTTTACCAAATGTTTCGTTACGCTGAAGCGTGCCGTTTCAGAGCCTTTCTTGGGACAGAATACAGAATGACAAAATTTCTGACTTATAACCTAGATTTGTTATAAAAAAAGCATGAAATATTCCACATGGTCCAAGGAACTCTTCAGTTCAATTACTTCCGTTCCGTAACCATTTTCCCCATAGAAAAGCATTGGCCTCTATACGGTAGTCTATGCTCTAAAATCTAAATGAAAGGCTTTACATCGATCGACGTCCTCATGGTTCGCACTGTTGTGCACTCAGCGAAACGAAGTACGCACTTGTTCTCGAATTGACTATTGTAATTCTGTCCTTATTGGCCTGCCTAAGGTTCGCCTAGCTCCTCTGCAATCTGTGCTCAATGCTGCTGCTAGGCTCATTGCCCGTCTTCCTCGATTCTCCCACATTTCTACATTCATTTCTACATTTATGACTGAACAACTTCACTGGCTTCCTCTCTCGGTCCGCATACAATTTAAAGTCCTGATTCTGGTCCTTAAGTCTCAGATCGGTCTTGCTCCGAAGTATCTGTGCGATCAGATACTTCGCCCCCTTTCTGCCACCTCGCTGCGTCCTCTTAGGTCCTCTGATCGCCTTGACCTCTTTGTCCTCGAGTCAGGACCGCCATGGCTCAATCCAGATCATTTGCCTGCATTATTATTATTATTATTACATAAATTTATTACGCGCGCAAGGTCACACCAAAGTGTGAATCTGAGGCGCGGATAGTTAGCCGCCAGAGGAAGATGCAGTTAAAGGTCCATGTGCTTGAAAGCCAAAGAGAAATAGTGAGTTTTGAGCCGTTTTTTGAAGGTAGGGAGTGAATTTGAGCAACGAAGAGAGAGTGGAAGTAGATTCCATTCTTTGGGAGCAGAGGCATGGAATGCACGTGAGCCCATAACAGTTCTGCATCGAGGTTCAACTAAAAGACCCATGTTTGATGATCGCAGGCAACGAGGAGGAATATAAGGAGTAAGCAGTGACTGAAGGTAGGGAGGTGTTCCGGTAGAGAGGGATTTGTAGGTTAAACAGGCCAATTTAAATTTAATCCTAAACTCGACAGGAAGCCAATGCAGCTGATGAAGTAAAACTGAGGAACTTGATCGTAGTGGGACACGCAGCACAACCCGAGCTAAAGAATTTTGGATGCGTTGCAGCCTATGTAGCTCATAGTCAGAAATGCCAACAAAAATCGCATTAGCATAATCAAGGCGAGAGGAGACAAGGGCGCAAGCTAAAGTCTTCGACATATCCTTAGTCAGAGCCGACCTAATGTGGCGTATTGCCCTGATGTGATAAAAGCAAGATCTACAAAGGTTAGTTACATGCATCCGAAAAGTAAGCATACTGTCCAGGGTAACTCCAAGAGTTTTAACAGAATCTGATAACGGTACTGCGGAGCCTGCGAGGTCAATGCTGGAAAGTGAAGGAAAAGAACGCAAGCGTTGTCGTGACCCGAACAAAATTGCCTCAGACTTGTTTGGGTTTATAGCCAAACCATTAAAACAGAACCAGGCATATAAAGATGACAGGCACTCCTCAAGTTTAAGTTTACCGGACTGATCAGTGTGTGACAGAGCAATATAGAGCTGAGTGTCGTCCGCGTACTGCTGTAATTGGACACCAAAATGATTAGCTATGCGATTAATTGGGGAGGTAAAGACGGTGAATAATAGAGGACCAAGGACAGATCCCTGTGGAACTCCAGCAGTGCAAACAGTGGGTTCAGACCGAGCGGTACCGATGCCCACCTGCTGATTCCTGTTACCCAGATAAGACGCTAACCAGTTTAAAGCAGTACCAGAGACACCGAAGCTTTTCGTGAGTATATAGAAAGAAGTAATTGATGGTCTACGGTATCGAAAGCTGCGCTGAGGTCAAGACATACAGAAAGGCAGGCCTTTCCATTGTCAATAGACGAAAAGATGTTGTCAAGCGTGGATGTAAGGGCAGTCTCAGTGGAATAGCCTTCACGAAATCGGCTTCCCCCCATCAGTTCGCTCTGCCATCCTTTCTGGTAGTGTATCCTCGTCTTTCTCTCGTCTAAAATCTTGCCTTTTTTCTTGGGGTTGAACGCACTGGGAGCGCTTCTGAAAGGCTCTTGCTGCGAGAAGCGCTTTATACAGGGTGGGCCATAAAAAAAGTAACCCCAATGGTGTTTTGCACATATCTTGGCCAGAAGTAAGAATTTTGAAATGAAATTTTACAGGATTAAAGACAATTCATATTTACACATGATGGCCAGAGTTCATCAAAATATTTATAACAGAGCAAAAGGTATACTATTTTTAGTGAGGCCACGATTCAAAAACGCGACGCAACAAAAAGTTGCAAAAAACCAATTTAACTATTCTGGCCAATATCTTGGTCAGAAGTAAGAATATCGAAATGAAATTTTACAGGCTTGAAGACAATTTATATCTACACATGATGGCCAGATTTCATCAAAATATTTCAAACTGAACAAAAGTTATACCACATTCAGTTTTTTAACGATTCAGTGGGGTAACGCAACAAAAATTAACAAAAACACAATTTTATTAAGTCCATCTCAAATATTTGTTATCAAATTGCCTTGATTTTGCCAGATGATCATTATTGTTACTATTTAAAAAATAAACAGGGTACCAGCGTAGCTGCACGTCACTGAGAAGTCACTTAGCAAGATGACAATCAAATTGGTAAATAGGGAATCTGTCAGATTAATCAACAGGTCCATCGAGAACTTTGCAAAGAGACTCAAAAGAAGTTTTGCACTGGTGGCCAGCACATTGAACATGAAACGCTCATCGGTCCGCTCGCGGGCAACACGGTGCCTTGCCTCGTAATCTGACCCATCGGTCATATCCTCTACTCGCATCTGTACCACTGGAGAAGAACGTCTCGGCAAAGAGGCCCGGAACAAGGTGTATAGCTCTGTAGCGTCGGATCCCGATGCTGCCCCGCCCGCGGTCACCTTGGGGGTAACATCCCGAGCTCCAGGATGGCCAATCCTCGAAACATGGTTCACTCTTCGGGCAGAGGTCCCTCGCTTAGAACTCCTTTTCGCGACTGCCAACTTCGCTTTCTCCTCCGCATGGTCTGTTCTCTTTCGCACCATGTTACACCGAACCCCCGACGCGCCGTCACTCCTAACAGGTAATACCTGTCGCTGCCATGAGGCCGGCCATAGAAGGCGACACCAACTCCACTCTAGGGGATTCAACCCTACTCGGTACTGAGACACAACCATTGTCCCTTTGTCCGCAACAGGACAGTCAAATTCTTCGTATATGTTTTTCTGGTACCAGGCCTTTAGGGAGACCACCCGTATAGTTCGCTGGGAAGCGAAACTATTTCACGATTCGCGCAACAGCGAAGTTAACCGTAACCAGGAATACGGCGCTTGCCAGGCGCTCGCGTACTCGTTTCTCTCTCAACTCCGCGCTATCCCAAAAGAAAGGCGCACACGTACCCGGAACTGTTGACTCTTTCGCCGCAACAGGCGCCAACGGTAACTGACTTTTGTATCGCTTCTGAGTCACGTCTGCTGTCAACAGACCAGCATCGCTCCCGTATAGGGGGCTTAAAAATTAGCTAAGGGGTACACACTTCCTTAACTAAATTAACTTATGACTTATGGAACCGGGACACGCTGCGTAAACTACAGGGAGCGGTTAGGGCAGCTACGTTTAGCCCTAACTTTGCGACTACGAATTCCTCGACCTGGCGGGGAAAACCGTAGTTTCGGCGAAGTAAAGCTTGTCGAGCCTTCACCGTTCAAATTACCAACGATACTCTCACACTAACGTAATGTTCCGATCAGGGCGATCGTGGTGTCGGTCTAACCAGCGCAGGTCAGATCGGATCAAACTGGCAGAGATACGGCTACAGGGGAAATACACGGGCGACGGCTTATGAAGTGCCTTCCGAAGCCCTTTTTTACAACACAGGTAACTCACTGACACGTATACAAGATAGAACTCGGCGTGACGTTCAATCTGACACCAACTTTGTAAAGATCGGTCCACAAATAACAAAGTTATACTCTTGCGACCGATACGCTTTCGGCCTTGAATGGACTTCAACCAACACGTACAAATACAGCCGGTATGGCTAAGCGAACACTCACGACCCTGCTACTCGGTCGACGCAAAGACCAGTAGGTGAAAGTAAAGATATTCGAAAGAGCCAAGTTTACAGTTTCATACAGTCGCGGGCGTATGGAGCCGCGGGTCTCCAACACAGACCTGTTCGGGGGCGGTCGCTCGCTAGGGCGGCGCCGCTAAGCCGAACGTTAAGGGAAAGACGTTTGTTCGGCCAAAGACCGGGAGAAACTCTTTGCGAGTTAATACCGTCCAGACACTCACTCACACTCGTTAACTCTCAACAGGTAAGACGTTCGCACAGACCAGACGAACAGTTTGACACCAAGTTTACGTAGATCGGACTAGGATTGACAAAGTTGTCCGGTAAGCTTCGACCTCTCTCGCGGTCGCTCGGTCTTGCGTTGCTGGCCTGTACTCGCTAGGCGAAGGCCGGGGGAAAACAAGTTTGCGCGCTTCTACCGTTGAAGCCGTAACCGTCACTGACTAACTCTTCACAGGTAAAGTATTCTCCTCGTCGAGACGAACAATAGGACACCAAGATTGAACGAATCGGACGACAGATGGCAAAGTTCCTCGGAGACCGGGACGTTCGCTGCCGGTCTTCGCTGCACCAGGCGAAAGACGGCAGAATCAAGTTTCTCGTCGGCTAAGTCCTTTTCACGCGCGAGGCGCTTCCTCCAGACTATACCGCCGTAACCGTAACAGATGCTGACAAACTCTCAACAGGAAAAGTCTTCTACTCGTCAAGATGAACGAGGTTGTCGCTTAGTTCGAAGCGATCCGATCACAGGATACAAAGTTATTCACGCTGACACTTTAGTTGCCGGCCGTCGCTGGCCTAGCGATGCTGGTCTTCGATGCTGGTCTCTGCGATGTTACGCGGGAGACCGGGAAACCAAGTTTGCGCACCTCTACCGTCGAAACCGTAGCCGTCACTGACTAGGTCTCCACAGGTAAGATGTTTCTCTCAATGAGACGAACAATCCGACACCGAGATTAGACGAATCGGACGACGGATGGCAAAGCTGTCCGGTGAGCGCGAGCTTCGGCGCGGCGAACGCTCGGTCTCTTCGGCGGGCGCCGATGAAATCACAAATATGCCTCTAGCTCCCAAACGCGCCGAGCTAGACCAGTTCTCTTGACACTTTCACGGGCAAATCGTATGCGCCGCACAATCTGATGCACTTTTCAGACTCGTAACGTGAAATTCCACCGAGTATGACACTTGGCGACACCAGGACCTGGAGTCGATGCCTCTGCGGGAGCTGAACCGATCTCTCGCCGAAGAGTCACCAAGGCACACTTTACCCTCAAATTCGCTTTGTAACTGTAAATTACGCGTCGACCGGGGATAGGGCCCAGTCGAACTGCGTTCTGGTCCACTACGCTTGACAGAAATTAAGGGAGCTGCGCCCTTACTTACTGTCGCCTCTACCCGGCTGCTTACGGGTAAACTTATCGTTAGATCTCGCCGGCGGCAAGATATAGGTATCACGGTATTTCTTTGCACTCTTCTTCAGTATGTCACTCACCCGAGTGTATTCAACGGCGATGGGTTTTTACACGATCCGCCAAGGCAGAATGTGCGCCGCCCGAAGACTCGTTGCTGGCGGTCGGCCACGCGGGGAATAGAAGGCGCGACGAACTCTGAGCCCTCAATCCAACGCGCGGTCCGAAGCAAACCAACAACCGACGAACACGGTGTATTGTTTTCAAAGTACCACTGAATCCGAATCAAAGTTCACAGCCAAGCTGGAATGACGAAATATCCACTGAGCGCACGAGGCGTCGATTGTCCGGGCAGCGCCCGCGACACTGGATGACGGCACGTCCGGGGCGGACGGTGTCCAAGCGAGATGCGCCAGACGGTGTGGAAGCTTTCAATGCAGTCACCAACACCGCTTTCCGATCGTAGGCAGAAAGGTAACCGGTATTCTTCTCCGGACCGTAGAGCCGAAGCGTCTCTGTAACTTGGCGGGTTTCACCCTAATCCGTATGTTTTAACCGCACAGGCGGCGAGGCGCTCGCTGGCGTGGCCGAGGTCCGTAGGGGGCTGAGTCCTACGAGACCGGACCCGTCGCTCAGCAGCAGATGCTGGGTCGAAATGTATACGCTATATTATATGAGTTATCCAGAAACTTGTCTTATCGACATGCGATGGACACCAACGAGGAGTCGTAGGGTTGATAACGGCAAAAGTCAAAGTCTGCGCTCTCCCGGCGCGGCGGTTAACTCGGTCGAGGCTTCGCCCAGGTGGCAAAATCACTTGTCACAAGAGGAAAGAGACGCGTATACTGCAAAGGCCGAGAAGCCGTATTCTCTCTCGCTCGCCTGGTGGCAAGATGTATAAGCTGACAACAGGTACTCAAGTTCAACAGACGAGGCCTTACCGCTTATCGACGGTTGCGCGCTCGCCTTGGCTGGCCGTGCAGATTAACCGACGCGGGCCGCCGAGGTAACGATTGCAGTGCTATGACACACGTACAAGGCACAAAGAGCCACTTGTCTTTCCTGGTTCACCGAGGATTAGTGAACAAAGTCACTCGTTGCCTCCAGGCGTAGAATTCGGTACAATATGTACGCTGAGCTGACGGGCTCGTGGCGGATAGGGGGCCGAGTCCTACACACGCCGGAGCCTCGATCAGACGATGCGGTAAAACTGCTTTCTTTAACGCTGCAAGCACTCAGCGGGTCTGATTTTCAACACGGCCTAAATGCCAGGAGACAGTTACAAGTAAGACGGGATGAGCCACCACCAACTCTCCCTGGTGCGTCGTAGCGGGGCGATGCCCAGTCGGCCGCCACTCGATCGTCACCGCAGGTAATGTATATTGTATAACCTCCGCGGGTGCGGATTCGCTCAAAACACAATATTTCTCTTCAAATTCACCAGGAATCGTTTGGACACCAACAAACCAACGTAGCAATGTCAATTCAACGTGCCGGGGCTGCGTAGAGATCAATGAGAAGAACAGAGTTGATGCTCATTGACCATGGAGTAATCGCCATTACTCCACGTATATAGCAGAACACCGTGTGGCAGGCTTTATTCCACAGGAATATCGCTGTTTGCACACTATGGTTTGGCATAAAATCAACAATCGGTCTTCCGTATAGAAAAACCGTTATTAATTCGCCAAAAATCCAGTTCTTGTCCGATCGTCACCGAGTTTCTTTCTATCGCTTCCTAAACGACCTTTCCGTAACCTATGTCTTAAATTAAGATTATTGGACTGCCAGAAAATTAATTATTCTACGGGTACTAAACTACCTAGGAGCGTTCCATAAGCGATTTGGCTATAAATGCCTCATCTTCACTCCCGCCTGCTTCCAGCTGTGTCTCACAGGCATTACACTAACGGTCGCGCTCTATAGCGCAGTGGTCGCGCTCTAATAGCGCATATTTTCGTAGCGCATTTCTGCTAGGGGAAATTATACCTTACCTAGACTGGATCTAAATACACGGTTTGGCTGCTTTAAGAGCGTAACCGTTGCTCCGGCCTTGTTTCCAGCTCTGTTTAACAAGGCAGCCGGTCGGAGTTCCTCGTAACGAACATTGTCTTGTGGCTGAAACGCCACAAACACAAGTTGTGAAGCACTACCAAGTTCATTTGACAACAGTTATTTGAGATGAGACTTAATAAAATCGTGCTTTTGTTACTTTTTGTTGTGTTTCGTTTTTGAATCGTCAAAAAACGGTGAGTGGCCTCACTAAAAGTGGTATAACTTTTCTTCTGTTTGAAATATTTTTATGAAATCTGACCATCATGTGCAGGTATGAATTGTCTTTAAGCCTGTAAAATTTCATTTCGAAATTCTTACTTCTGGCCAAGATATGGGCAAAAAACCTTAGGGGGTTACTTTTTATGGTCCACCGTGTACATTGTCAGATAAGATAAGATAAGATAAGATAAGTTAAGATAAGATAAGAGAGTGCTTTCATCAAAGGAAGTTTTCTTCATCAACGCAGCGACTGTAGCCTATATACGAACAAGTAGTACTATGCAGCGCACGTTTCATCAACCTAATTATAGCGGAGACATAATAAAAAAGATTGCATGTAGCATAACTGATTGGAATGAACTGGCGGACATTATTCGCAAATCATCTGCAATGTCGCTCTTCAAAAATAACCTTACGACCTATTTGTTCAAGATTTATTATGATTAGACTTAGACCTGTAGGTGCGTTAAAAATCTCTGCTTAATGATGCTGCTGGTGATGATGACGATGACGATGATGAATATGACGATGCTACAGACGAAGAAGAAGTTGATGATGACATCGGCGACGACGAAGGCGGTGGTGGTGGTTGTGATGATGATGATGATGATGATGATGATGATGATGATGATGATGATGATGACGGCGACGACGACGACGGCGACGGCGACGGCGACGACGACGACGACGACGACGATGACGATGATGATGATGATGATGATGATGATGATGATGGCGATGGCATTGACAATGACGATGATGAGAGCAATAGGAGCAGCTGGGTGAAGGCAGTTTGCACTCAATCTATAGGGGAGAGTACGTTCACACACACACACAAACATACACACACACACACGCACGCACGCACATTAGATATATATATAATTAGGCATATATAATGCATATGTATGTAGCCCATATATCTTATGTAGGCTGTATACAATAGATTGCATGTAGCACGTATAGGCTACGACGTGCCATCAACTCGCAATGGAGCATGGAAAGAAGACCTGTCAATCACCCGTCGCTCGCTCTCCAATGCATGTACAATGTACATGTATATGTATATGTATACAGGGTGCGCCAAAAAAAAAAGACCCCCCTAGGTTTTTTGCCAATATTTTGACCAAAAGTAAGAATTTCCTAATGAAATTTTACAGGCTTACAGACAATTCATATTTACACATTATGGCAAGATTTCATCAAAATATTTCAAACAAACCAAACGTTATGCCACTATTATGGATGCCACCCACCGTTTTTTGACGATTCAAAAACGTAACGCAACAAAAAGTAGGTTTTTGCCAATATCTTGGCCAAAAGGAAGAATTTCGAAATGAAATTTTACAGTTTGATAGACATTTCATATTTACATATAATGGCAAGATTTCATAAAAATATTTCAAACAGAACAAAAGTTATATCACTTTTAGTGAGGCCCCCCTACGTTTTTTGATTTTTTTTAATCATCAAAAAACGTAGGGTGGCCTCACTAAAAGGGATATAACTTTTGGTCTGTTTGAAATATTTTTATGAAATCTGGCCAACATATGTACATATGAATTGACTATAAACCTGTAAAATTTCATTTCGAAATGCTTACTTTTGGCCAAGATATTGGCAAAAATCTACTTTTTGTTGCGTTACGTTTTTGAATCGTCAAAAACCGGTGGGTGACCTCCATAATAGTGGCATAACTTATGTTCTGTTTGAAATATTTTGATAAAATTTGGCCATCATATGTAAATATGAATTGTCTATAAGACTGTAAAATTTCATTTCAAAATTCTTACTTTTGGTCAAAATATTGGCAAAAAACCTAGGGGGTCTTTTTTTGGCGCACCCTGTACATTGTGTACTATGTGTGTAGAGCCTGCAGTGCATGTATGAGTCGACGTAGAGTAGTCCTATACATAGTATAGGATATTATATTAGTCTCAATGTGTCGTCGTTGTCGTCGTCGTCGTCGTCGTCGTCGTCGTCATCATCGTCCACTTGTGAATCGTGAGATTATAGTTGCGCAGACGAAGACTGAACTCAACTCTTCAGATTGCTGATAAAATCAAGTCACACGCATATATTATTTGCGTGCGACTTGATTCTAATGAAGACATTAATTGAAGACAGAATCTTCGAAATGTGCGTGTCACTGATGATGCATCTATGTATAGGCCTACGCATTCGGAGCGCTGATGGTAGTCTGTAGATTCTTCAGATAGTTATCGACGTCTGTTGATGACTGTGTGGTCAGGTTCGCCTATAAAAGATAATAAAACTGAGATGCCAACGTTAGCATCACGGAGCTGGTGGGCGAAATTCAACGCTAAGAAGAAGAAGAAGAAGAGGAAGAACAAGAAGAAGAAGAAGAAGAAGAAGAAGAAGAAGAAGAAGAAGAGGAAGAAGAGCAAGAACAGGAATAACAAGAACAAGAACAGAACAAAAACAAGAAGAAGAACAAGAACAAGAATAAGAAGAACAGGAAGAACAAGAAGAAGAAGAGGAAGAAGAAGAGGAAGTAGAAGGAGAAGCAAAAAAGAAGAAGAAGAAGAGGAGGAGGAGGAGGAGGAGGAGGAGGAGGAGGAGTATACTATGAATTCAACGGAAAAGGATTTCCTCTTGAGCACAGACTTTGCTTCGTTATGGAATGGCAACGGAAGCTACGATGGAAAGGCAGCTACTGGAGGAGCAAGTGACATTCCACCGCTCCGTCTCCTTTTGAGTGCCTTCATGTTTGTCGTCGTCATCATCAGTTTCCTGGCCAATCTCTTCGTCCTGCTGTCGTTCATGATGGAGAAGAAACTGCGAACGACGTTCACTGCTCTCATCGCGAATCTAGCGATGACCGATCTGCTGGTGGCCGTTGCTGCGATGGACTTCTACACGATTGACGTCATGTATGGCTACTGGCCATTCGGTCGAGTGCTGTGCGGCATCTGGGTCGTCTGCGACTACAGTACAGTCTTCGCGTCGTGCTTCACTCTGGCCGCCATCTCTATCGACAGACTCTGGTCGATCAAATGGGCGATCAACTACAGACAGTACAATAACATGAAGAAATCGACGACCGTCATCGCCGTCATCTGGTATACGCATAGCAGCATATAATATTTGCTTTTATTTTATTTTATTTTATTTAGTTCTCCATTTCTATAGCGCACTCTAATCTCTCTACTCAGGGGCGCTCCTGACTACAGCGCAGACACTGCATCGGAGTTTCACGATAAAGCGCGCAAGCAATTGCGAGTGAAAGACTCGCAATTGCTTGTAGCCTATGTACCTGATATACATGTAGGCCTATGTATGTATGTATGTATGTATGTATGTATGTATGTATGTATGTATGTATGTATGTATGTATGTATGTATGTATGTATGTATGTATGTATTTATGTATGTATGTTTGTATGTATGTATGTATGTATGTATGTATGTATGTATGTATGTATGTATGTATGTATGTATGTATGTATGTGTGTATGCATGTATGTATGTATGTATGACATTGTATGTATGTATGTATGTATGTATGTATGTATGTATGTATGTATGTATGTATGTATGTATGTATGTATGTATGTATGTATGTATGTACATGTATGTATATGTATTTATATATACAAATTGGGCTTCTTGGCGACGACAATAAATCGCTTGCTTATATTGGTGATACATCTGCTGTACGGGTGATTGCAAGTAGGCTGTGTTTGAGACGTCGTCCGTGAAGGACATGAATGTCCAAAGATAGGATACAAACCTGCAAACCTTTAAAACGCCAGTCGATAGCGAAGCGCAGGTCCCATGGCAGCATATTCGCGAGAGCTGCGTTGAGTAGAGGAGGGGTGCATGTGAAGTGTTAGCGACATCGTTTTCTTAGCCTCTGCATATGAGGCCAAGATGGCGGTTGGCCAACCCTCTCCCTCGCAGTCTCACTTTCTCAAGGACACTGTACAATTGATGTATTCCGGTAGATCAGATAATCTCGACGCCAAATTCTGGCCTGGCGGGGGATTTTAACCCGCGACCTCTTCCTGGAGAGTACAGCATGCTAACCACTATAGATTACCGTGCACCCTTACCATTATCACTCAGACTATAATTAGTGCATCTAACTGTCTCTCACGTCCTGCATCTAACAGCGATGCAGGACGTGAGGGTATACAGAGGAGCTGATGCTGCCTCAGATCACCACTTGGTTATTGCAACATTAAAACTAAAGTTGAAGAAACGGACTGCAAAACAGCTACACGGGGTAATAGATGTGGGCAAGCTAAGCAGGAAGGAGGTGCAGGAGGCATTTCAACTCGAATTAAGGAACCGATTTGAAGTACTGGGCGAACAGGGAGCGGACCAGGAGTCAATAGAGGAAAGTTGGTTGCAGATAAAAAGTACGATCAATGGAGCGGCGAAAGAAGTGATCGGGTTGAGAAGGGGAACAAGGAAAGAAACATGGATCAGGGAGGGTACATGGAGAACAATTGACGAACGTAGAGAGCTCAAAAGCAGGAAAGAACAAGCATACAACAGAGGAACAGATGCGAAGAATATATGTGAAGACTATCGAAGGAAGGATAAGGAGGTAAAGAAACGTTGCAGAGAGGACAAGAAAGTGTGGACGGAGAATCGTCTAGAAGAGGCAGAGAGGGCGGCAGAGAGAGGAGACTCCAAGACACTATACAAGATCACAAAGGAGCTAACGGGAGGGATAACGCAAAGGTTGCCAATTAGAGATGCTGCAGGTAGCACTCTTAGAACACATGAGGAGCAGGCAGCAAGATGGAGGCAACATTTTGATAAAATCCTAAATTGCCCGGAATTACCAGAATTAAATTACCAGAGATTATGCACGACTTCACGCAGGATCAATGTTTACCAACTTTGGATGTGGATTTAGATGACATCACGGAGAAGGAGGTGGAGGAAGCGATGAGAAGACTAAAGAATGGAAAATCAGCAGGAATTGATGATATTCAACCAGAACTGCTAAAAAAAATGGAGGGGGAGAGACACACAGGGTCCTGGCGAACCTATGCAATATGATATGGAAGACCGGAGAGGTTCCAAGAGATTGGCGAGATGGGATTATCATACCGTTACCAAAGAAGGGGAACCTAAGCGATTGTAACAATTGGAGAGGGATCACGTTGCTCTCCGTACCGGGTAAGTTTTGGCAAGCATAATTTTGAGAAGAATACAGGGCGCGATAGATAGCAGTTTGAGACAACAACAGGCGGGCTTCAGGAAGGGCAGGTCATGCGGCGAGCAGATCTTTATACTGAGACAGATCGTCGAGAAGTGCGTAGAGGGGAATGTAAATGTACTCGCCAACTTCGTCGATTTCCGAAAGGCTTTCGACAGCGTGCAAAGACCGGTGGTGTGGAACATCCTCGCACAGTACGGTATACCAGAGAAGGTTATAAACATCATAAAAGAAATGTATAGAGAAAGCAGGTGTGCAGTAAGAACGGAGGGGAAACTAGGGGAGTGGTTTCAGATTCTCACGGGGGTGTGACATGGATGCATTCTGTCACCATTGCTATTCCTGATAACGATCGATTGGGTGATGAGACGAAGCACGAAAGAAGGGGAGTGTGGACTGGAGTGGAAAGGAGCGGGAAAGCTGGCGGACCTAGACTTCGCAGACGACATAGCGCTACTGGAGGAGTCTTGGGCGGGAATGAAAAAGCCCACGGACAGTGTGGAGAGGGAGGCAGGTCTGGTTGGACTGAAGATCAATACCGCAAAAACAAAGATTATGAAAATAGGAAAATGGGCAATGACTGAAAGCATCACAGTTGGAGAGGATGTGCTGGAGGAGGTAGAACACTTCTGCTATCTGGGAAGCGTAATTTCAAACAACGGCAGCTGCGATAAAGAGATTGGAAGCAGATTGGGAAAGCCAACGCCACATTTGGAAGGCTGAACAATATATGGAAGAACAAAGGACTCAGTTTAGCAACAAAGACAAGATTACACAGAGCTTTGGTATTGACAACATTGCTGTATGGGGCAGAGACATGGTCTATGACAAAAGCCAATATGAAGAAACTGGAAGCGGCACATCATCGTTGGCTCAGAAGGATACTAAAGATCACCTGGAGGGATAAGATCAGGAATGAAGAAGTAAGAAGGAGATCGTCCATGGAGAAACTGGAGGACATGTTGAAGAAGACGCGTCTACGTTGGCTGGGTCACATACATAGATCGGGAGAAGAGGGCATCCTAAAGCAGGCCCTGGACTGGATTCCGTCGGGATGGAGAAGAGGACGAGGAAGGCCCAGGAAGACTTGGCGAAGCACGATCACTCAGGACCTGGAAGGCGGTGGTATGACGTGGGAGGATGCTCGGATGGCTGCGGAGGACAGGATAACGTGGAGAGGCTGTGTCGCCCGATGCGCTACCAGCGCGAGGAAGGACTAAGCAACTAAGCTAAGCAACTGTCTCTTTCTTAAATCCTCCAGAAATCAGTTCACTTGGACTGAAACCCTCCAACTAACAGCTTTTGAAGATTTACTTTGTTTTGTTCTCTGAATCACTTCCCTTATATAATCCTTTCCCTCGATCTGGGTGTCACCGTAGTCTTTCTTTTAAAGACCATATCTTCACCTTACACGTTCTTCATATTGTCATTTAAGGCGTCTCATGGCTATTCGCCGTTCTGTTTCGTCTTCTGTTTTAATAGTTTTATCACCCTTTCATATAACTATGCTCCCGAATTGATACACGCATTCGTCTATCCAAGGTTCGTCTTTCATCTCTACAGTCGATCCTAAAGGCTGTGGCCAGACTAAAAGCACGCCTGCCACGATAATAGATAGCATATCTCTGCTTTTGAACAGTTTGAACAACTGCTCAAAATCCTCATCTTTGTCTCCAAAGAACAACGGGCTCCGGCTCCAGAATATAGATCTAGAGTTCTAGACGATCGTCTATGACTCTATGTAATACTCTGCAGCCTATTTCAGCCTCCTATGGTTCAGTCCCGTTGATTTCTTTCTTTGGAGTGCGCTGTCTCCATCTATACTCGATCTGAAATTCTAGCTGCATGGTAATCTCTCTTCCTCAGTTACTTTTCTCAAAACCTATTTCTTCTCTCGTGGCCTTGCACACTGCAGGGAGCACCCTAATAGAGGCGCCTCATAAATGTTTTAAACTTTTAATACATTGGAGACGGAGTGCAATATAATATCAGCTACATAATATTACAAGGCGCTCGAGTAGGGAGAGGTATACGTCGTCGCATTCACTGAATGGGGATGGACCGAGGGAGGGTGTGTCCAGTGGTGTAGCCAGGAATGTTTCATGGGGGGGTTGTTTTTTTGCCTGGCCGGATACCCTTTCTGAAACCAACCCAACAGTATTACAGTAAATAAAAAGGGAATAAAGTAACAAAGAGAATAAAGTAAGAAAAACAATTATTACTACAAGCAATTGTTTTATTTCTTTTTCTTATATAAGTGGATAAATAACCTTTTAAAAACTTTTCCCCTAGGCCAATGGGTGGTTTAACCCCCGAAACCCCTCTTGGCTACGCCACTGGGTGTGTCTGTTCTGTTGCGTAGGATGACTGTCGTCGGAATCGTCTGGTATCCAATCATCTCTGACCGTGTTCTTCGGACGAGGGACGGCGTCTGCAAGTACGTTCCTGACGAGAATCCTCAGTTCGTCATCGCGTTGGCCATCCTCGGTCACCACACGCCATGCACCGTCATCGTCGTCTCCTACGTCATCGTCTATCGTGAAATGAAGAAACTGCTTCGAGTCCGACCGACGGCCAGACACACGAACAACGCCCACACCACATCAGCAGAGGTTGCCGCTGCTGCAGTCATCAGTCATCAGGTGGAGAGCGTTGTTGGTGCCAACAGCCGATCCATCACTGCAGTCACAGGAAAACTAGAAAGAGGAGAAGGAGGAGGCGATGGCAAGACCACCACCAACACCACCAACACCACCAACACCACCAGCACCACCGGCACCAGCAGCAGCAGCAGCCGGGCTGTGGCTTCTGATGGCCAAAAGCAGCAGACAAGAGATGAGAGAGAAAGGAAGACGTTCGTCACTCTATCCTACATCGTTCTATGCTACATCGTCTGCTGGCTCCCATTCCACATTGTCTACGATCTGAGCATCATCGCGCCACAGATCGTCCCAGAAAGTCTCTTCACGTACACCTTCTGGCTGACATACGTCAACTCAACGCTTAATCCATTCCTGTATGCGTTCAGCTCTAACGACTTACGTAGCGCCTTTAAGGATCTCATCAGATGCCGTATACGCCACTAATTAAGGCAGCGCCGCATTTGGAGGCAGGACTATACACTTAATTAAGTCTCAGCATTCGTATCCACTATCCTAAAAATCAACTGTTATACGCAATGCTACAATTGTATCAAAAATCAAAAGAGTCAGATAATTTATCATCGAGTGCCATATGCAACTGGTTTTGTTTCTGCGACCAGTTTCACAGTAGGCTCTGTTCACATGTTGACGATGATTTTTGACAGCATATGAAGAGTAAACATTCATAAATGATTGTATATATTATAGTCACTACAGCACTGCGTCGTCTGACTAGCCGCACAAAATGTTGTCGCTTACTGTTTTACATGTCACAGCTATAGGCTAATGCTGACAATCAACAGCCTTGCATGCAAGTACCGTACCACTGGGGTTAGAATTTCAGAATGACCCATTGGTTGTTTATTTTGTTTACACGAGTGTTGCTCACTCCCTATAAGTGAGAAGTAAACGAAATTTTATGACTCTGTAGATAATCCTGTTCAGTACAAAACTTCAAGTTTTATTTTGCATAATTTTGCTATTGCCAGGATCGCTCTTTACATGTTTAACGACACCGCCATATCAAAGATGTTTAGTGTCGCTCTCCTTTATCCAGGCTTGGGACTGGCACTGGCAGAGTGCAACCATGCAGTTGCGGAGTTTCTATGACCATTAAGATGACACATGCATTGAATTTATACACCAAAGGCAAATGGGGGTTGTTTTGACCCCTGTGTAAACTGTATAATTATGACTTAGGACATATTTGAAAATAATGCCCTAATATGCTTTGTATAATGTTTTTTGAGTATAATTTATTTGTATAGCACATTTACAAAGAGAGACTCATAATTCATTATTTAGTCAATTTTATTGCCAAAAAAATTGTGGACCGTCCGCCAACTGTTTTCGAGCAATTTATGAGAAATCATATTCTAAAAGAAATGTGAAAAAATAAGGAAGGCAGTGCCATCAAGGCAAAACACAGTGATATTTCTCATATCTGACAAGTCAAGAAATGAGCAGAGCAGTAGATGTGTCGGCTAGTTCAGCAAAGCAGTAGTTGTGTAGTCCAGCAATGCAGTAGTTGTGTAGTTCAGCAAATCAGTAGTTGTGCAGTTCAGCAAACCAGTAGTTGTGTAAGCTAGATCAGCAAAGCAGTAGTTGTGTAGTTCAGACGATATGCATCCAAATTTCAATGATTGCATGACTAAAAATTGGTTCCAGAAGACATCACGTGACTATTGGATTTGGTAATGTGCTGCGCAGAAGAGAACACCAAGATATTAAACAACACTTGCACCTCTTAGAAAACTATTTTACTTGTGGGAAGAGACGATCGAGTGGCAGGCAAAGTCAGCGATCAGAAGACCCTTCTGTATCAAGCAGGTTGATAGGGAATTTATTGGCAACAGTAGTGACCAAAAGTAGCTGTATACAGGGGCTTCTATCCCCCCTAAGCAACCGGGCGCAATCCATCTTCTTCTCCCCCCTTTTCTGGACCGGCCTTCCTCTATGTATGCAATATTCTATAATGTAATCTAGCGCATGCCCTCCTCTAGTGTGGGAATGAAGGTTTGTTTGGAGGGGGACAAACGAGCATCCAGCAGACAATCGCCGAAGCATGTGTAGCGCCGAGAAGGGACCTGGTATGGGGAGGGAATGTGCCCCTCCCCATAAGAAATTTTTGCGATTTCCGCATTGCAATTTCAGCATTTTAAGCTGTCCTCTTAGCAAAATTACTCTACTGTTTAAGTGGTGGAATTCCTGCCAAAATTGGGCAGCCATATGTTGTGCGCCTCTGATCAGTGTGCACTCGAGAGGCGTTACATAAATTTTTAGAGCGCAATGCAATACAATACAATAAAATACAATGTAGGTCCTACATTGTAAGCCCACGTAATAATGATGTTGCTTTACTAAGTGTTCAAGGACCAAATTTGGCTGTCTGAAATTTGAAAGATAACATTGGAGAGAAGCCATTTATATTTATCAAAATAATAAAAACAATATTATAATCATGTAATAGGAAATTTTTTATCATGGTATATTATAGCTGTTATAGCAGTTCATGTAATTCAAAAATGCAGATAGTAGCCTAACTAAAAACTCAAAGTGTATAAAGTGTATACATTTTGCTAAAAACTTAGGCCTGCCATTTTGTCCAAATTTATATGGAGGGGAAGTATTTTCTGGGGGGGATCTTTCTCCTAGTGATGCCTAGATTGGACGCTGCCCTCTATGTCCGACCTTCCCCCCCAACCGACGTAAATTTTGGCTGTCTTCTGATTCCCCCCTATTTTTCACTGGGCGCAAGCTGCGCCCGCCATGTATAGGGATAGAAGCCCCTGGCTGTATATATTAACCGATTATTCTATATATATTATAATATATTAGTTTTGAACATTGAGCGCTCCAGCACTTTGAACGCTGAACCGCAATGATTACATAACAAATTCATTCATTTCAAAAGCCTAAACATGTTCTAAAACGACCCTCTTTAGGCCTACTCTCTAATAGCCCAGATTATCTCTCCATCCTTCTCCATGCCTTCACCTGTCTCGAGTTGAAGAATCTTCGGTGTCATTCCGTGTCATTATTTGATCATAGGGTGCACCAGGGTTGCGGTATGTGATTGATAACAAACTAATGTAATGAAAAATAATTCTACAACTCCCAGGTAGGCCTACTTCACTTTTTACAGTAGGCCTAGGCATTATGCTGCGCCAACTGTTTGGAATAAAACTCCAATAACTTCTGTCAATTCAATAATCTTTTATTTTCACAGAGTAATGTGACCTATTCACCTCGTGCTCTCTCCTATTGAGAGTTTCTCTTTGCTGAGTGATAAACATCGAACCTTTCAACCTTACCAAGTCACCAAGTCAGCATGCGATTCGATCTGTCCCATTCTATACGGCAATTTATGCATTGTTTGCCATTGGGCTAGCCTACGTTAGGTCCATGGGCGGAGACCTAGGGGGGACAGGGGGACGGTCCCCTCCAATAAAAGTGTTGGGGGGACGGCCCATGCATTTGTCCCCCCCAATGTTTGAGCACCAAGACTTTTTTGGCGGCGAAAATAGAAAATTTCGTCGAGATTTGGTCGGATGACTAAAAAAAAGGTCATCAACTTTTTTGGCGGCGAAACACTAATTTTTTACGAGATTTCGCCGGCCGTCAGAAATTTTTCCGAAAATCTCGCGTCTTTCCGTCCCCCCCCCCCAATTCTCGGCCCAGGTCTCCGCCTATGGTTAGGTCTATGCTGTCTCCATGGTCGCACGTACCCTCTTGATTCTAAACTGGTACTGAAACGGACCAAACCAACTTTACTCTTGTGGATTTGATTTCATTTATTTACGACCACTGTTATAACTGCAGTCTTTGTCATTCGGAACATCTACGTTATATTAGTGTCTAATTATTGTACTACATTACGATAGCAAAGACTGCTTCTCAGCTCATACAGGAGCATGTGTTGTGTTTGTATGACCATAAACCATCTGTATGTATAAAATTATATATAAATTATTACTTTAAATGCTTATCGATCAATTGACCTAAAATCTAAGGACGTGCTTATGGTTACAATACAATAGGCTATTCCTATTCCAATTGGGTGGTTGAGTGCAGTATCGAACGTTCAATGTAGGCTGTCTAAAGTGGGCTGCAGTCACTCGATCTCTATGCCATTAAATTGTGTTGGTTCTATAATCTACAGTCAGAGCATTGAGAATCAACAGAAATATCACTTCCTCTTTATGTTGCGATGTCCCAGCTAATCATGACTTATCGTCAGTAACTCATGCATCGTACGGAATTTGAAATGTTTCAGTCAGACCTCAACTGAGTCAATCAGAATATGTAAAACTGAATGAAACCTATAGACCTATAAGGAACTAAGAGGAAGGGCTACGGTATTACGATGATGTTACAATCCTGTCTAGTCCTATCCGAAATAAATTACGAAGCGAAATTTGCTCCAACAATGACCACGTAGTTTGTTGCCAAATTAATGAGCAAATATCGCACTATTTAGTGTAGAGTCATCTTTTCATGAGAAGACCAATCCGCGTCTCATCCGGATCGAACTCTTATTGGCATTAAACGATCAAACATTATTATAGAAGCGAGTTTCGCTTCTATAGATGTCTTTTTTTCATTGTGGGCCCCTCCCTGGCCAATGTCCGAACTCATTGATGACTGCCTTCATCAATACACCCAATACAACTATTCATTTCTATCGAGAAGAATCGTGATTTTCAAGTTTCTGGCAGTGGCAGGATGTTAAAATGGAATGCTAAAGATGCCAGCTTTCACATTGTATCACAATCGTAACATAGACCTGGCTGATCTTCTCAATTTTCAACGGGTTAGTAGGTTATATAATGATGAGAAATGATATCTAAGATTCTCGATAGTCTCTGTCGAAGTAAGACATGAATCGTCTCGTTGTCAGTAGACTGCCTTCTATTTTGAGAACGCCGTGATACATGTAAGCCATTAGCGGAGATAATTCTCTCGTCAAGATTTTCTTCCACACCTTCGTCGTCGTCGTCAGCTTAACGTCATAAGAACCGATGCCACTGCTTGCGCTGTTTTTGATGGACTTTGAGATGTCTTCAACATCGAACACAGAATGTCTGATGCTCAGTCGAAACAATTCGTTGACATCCGTGAAGTTAAGCACCATCGTCAGAGTGACGTCGGTCACCAGTTCCGCCTTCAGTCTGTACTTCATGAAGTTGAACAGCTGCGATATGTCCGATCGCTCGATGACCTCCGTCGTGTCAACGGTCCACTTAATCAATCCGTAATCATCGATGACTGTCGTCAAGTAGAAATTCCTGGCCAGTGGATTGCTTTCTGCGGTCGCCAGCATCTTCAGCGCCCTCCGCACGAGATTCCTGGCTGCGTTGTCTTCCGGAGAGACCCTGCGCACGTAAGAGCTCAACTCCAAAGCCCACTGCGCCTCTTTGTCGTCCAGGGCTCTTTCAGCTTCGCTCAGCAGTTCGTCTCTACCAATCATCCTAACCATCTTCTGCGATCTCTCGTTCGGTGTCAATGGTAGAAGGTCGGCCACGTCCCCACTGAACCAACCCAAATAACTTTCATAGACTGATTTTGCTGACCACGATGTCTTGCCATAGAATTCCTGCAGATATGGATGTGAGCTTAGAGTTGACGGAAGTCGAATTGTGTGCGCGATGTCCTCAATGTGCATGCCAAGGTTGATGTAGCGAACGGTCTGGTCATGTACGAACTGAATGGCGTGCATGTAGACTGTGAGCAGATCGTAGATGGCGTCCACTCCTTCGACTGGAAGAGTGTGGCTAGGAACCAGATACGTTGCTTTCAGACTCCTCATCGTTCGGATGGATTCCATCCACTCGAGAGAAGATCTCGGAGGAGTTCCTCGGATGGCGTAGAGATTGGGAAACGCCCGATACACATCGTCTGCTGGCAGGAGAAGGCGAAAGTCAGGAAACCAGACGGCCAGCTGATCGGCTGTCTCACCAGGTACATGGATGAAGGTCACGTTCAGACCTAAATCAGAGAATAAAGCATTCCTACTTTTAGACCAACTATTATGGCTTATCTTGCCTGTGTGATTTTGGAAATTCATGTGAAAGACAAATGCACGCTTATGTACAAGCTTGATCTTCTCTCCTCTTGCATCTGAATTTCCTGGCTTTGTCTTTGCAACCAAGGTTCATGACCTCGGTGTCCAACTTGATCAGGAACTCACTTTTGCTCCTCAACTTCACCGTCTTGCTCGAGACTGCTATTATCAGCTGCGCCAGCTTCGCACTGTCATCCGTTCTCTTATGCGTCTGCTGCTACTCTTACTTTAGTGCATTCCTTCGTTACATCTCGCATCGACTATTGCTCTTCGCCCTACATTGGCCTCCCATCCAAACTGGGTAAATCCCTAAATTATACGGTCACGTCTCAAACTAGGCAACATGCATGAGGTGCTTCACTGGCTCCCAGTTCGCCAACGTATTGAGTTCAGGGTAGCTGCTCTGGTATGGCGATGTTGTCAGGGTCTCACCCCATTTTAACTCCGAGAGCTATGCTGCCTTACGTTTGGTATCCAAAAACGTCGACCGCTAGGCTCTGCTGAAAGGGGGTCCTCTTAGTTCCTCTTGCGCGTACTGCTACCATGAAGAATTCTCTGTGGCTGGCCCAGTGGTCTTTGGAGCGCTCTGGAGTCGGGAGAGCCTCTGAGTAGTTTTTTCTTGAAGAGGCGCTATATAAGTTTCCGAATGAATGAATAGGCCTATACATTTCTCAGACTTTCCTCTCTCATCTTAAAACAGTTTTATTTGGCCGCGCTGAGGTTGGGAGCGCCTCTGAGTAGCCCCCTTGAAGAGGCGCTATATAAATGCATCTAATGAATGCATGAATGAATGAATGAATGAATGAATGAATGAATGAATGAATGAATGAATGAATGAATGAATGAATGAATATAGCCTATCTATGTGTTACCGTTGTATGCTTTCAGTAAGGATCTACTTGAAAGTGTTTAATCTGATTACGCCGGTGTCACGAATTAGAGTATCCCGTACGTAATAGTCGCATCCCCAGATTAAGAAAAGTTGAAAAAGCCACTTCCGCGTGTGTTTATGTTTTCATATTAACTTCCATCTGCTTTGTTTTGAACAATGATCCTAACAGGTAGGCTATGTTTTTTGTTCCTACTAGATTATAATTTTATTTTTTCCATTTAGAACACTTTTAACATTTAGAACGCCTATAAACACCAGAGTCACTAGATTTCAGTTGCCTTGCTCTGAACATTACTTCTGAACACTTAAACAATTAGAGTCACTTTAGATTTTGATTACATCATAAATTTATCAATTATACGCATTCCCTCGGATATCTTTAGGGGGGGATAGAATATCCCGCGACACCAACCCTGCGTGGTATGGCTACACTTCCGCTGTCTATCAGGTCAGACTCGATTAGCACCTGACTAGTATGAAGAAGATGGGCTTCCTACCTATCATGGGTGCCGGTGTCACGAAATAGAGTATCCCCCGTATTAATTGTATCCCCCCAAATTAAAAAAAGTCGAAACAACCGCTTCCGTGTGTATTTTTCTTTGCAAATTGATTTTCATCTGCTTTGTTTTCAACAATGACACTAACAGGTATGTTTATTCCTACTAGATAATTTGTTTTGCCCTGTTTTTAGAGCACTTAAAACATTTAAAACACTTAAAAGCACTCAGATTCACTAAATAAATTCTAGTTGCCTTTATCTGAGCATTGCTTAGGACACTTAAAACAATTAGAGTCACTTTAAATTTTGATTACAGCATAATTTTTTTTATTATGCGCATTTTTCAAAAAAGGGGATAGATTGGTTTATCCCTCCGGATAGTATAGACCGGTTAATTCCATCCGGGGGATAGATTAATTCATCCCCCCGGATAGCTTTCAGGGGGGATACTCCGTTTCGTGACACCGGCAGAAATCTTTGTAGGAGGGGCAAAGCACAATGGCAATTTTTGTTAGCATGAGCTTGAAAATGCAAAACAGAAAAATAAGAACACGGTTATTGTTCACAGAGGTTTATAAATGTCAATTTCTCAGGTTCACGTTGTGTAGAATTAGTAAAATTAGCACTTTAGTGTGAAGGAATTTGTTCAAAATCAAAAGTAGTAGTTAAAAAAAATAGAAAATCGATTTTCCAGGGGGGTAAGTGCTCCTCTTGCCCCTATGTGCGGGCGCCCATGCTACCTATGGCTTTGCCTGGGTCGAGAAAAGGGTTGAGATCGTTGAGGATCGCCTGTTGTTGGCGGTCAACTTTTAGTACTACGTGGCATATTCCCTCCAAAGACCAGACGCCAGTATTATAGGCACAGCCTGCACTCAGACGGCGACCAAATGACTTTGATTTACCAACTATAAGAACAAAAGGAATTTTATCCCAAAGGTTTTATACAAGCACATAATATATACTTGATCTCTAAAAACGACACTCTTCCTTTGCATCATTTTCAACTGAAAACTAGTTGTATGAGTAGAAGGTGGCGTCATGATAGGCACCTATTCTTGGCCATTTGCTCATGGTATCAAAGACGCTCGTGCGCATCTTGTAATCTCCATGTTTCTTATGCATTCAAGACGCCCATATGCTTCTTGTAATTTTTTAGTCCCTCGCTGCAGCTGACGCCATTTTATTTAATTAACTAGGCCTACTTCAATATTTACGAGTTAGGTAAAACCATTAAGACAACTATAGGCCTATAAATGGACCCTAAATAAACGTTGAAATTCGCGAATTGGTAGGCCTACTGCATAAGGCTAACGACAAATTAAGCAGATTCATAAATGTGTACTTTAAAAAAATGATGAAAATCTAGTAAATTTATTTATCGCGTCAATATCTCAAATACTGAAACACTACTGTTATTGAAGGCTCACAAGATGTCGCTGCATGCAGTGAGACAACTAAAGCACGAATATGTGTCTTTTCATCTGTTTTAAAGGGGGTGGACATCTAACCCAACCTGGGCATCTTGTAGCACTCTCCCCTATAACGGCCCTGGCGTTGTCAAATAATCTAGTTGAGGATCATTAGGCCTAGGCTACTTGCCTGCTATGAGAACGCTCTCTCGCTCTTTGTAGACGAGTCTGTTTGGCAGCGGCGGAAGGAATGCGGTCGTGATGTTGGTTCTCAGCAGAGGTCCAATTCCGACATCGATCATCTGCGATTGAAGACGGACACCGAACTGATGTATCGCTCCCATGGCTGACTTCTGTGCGATGATCTTCGTCTTCTGGTTGTTCTCCGTCAGAGTGTGAAACGCCCAGATGTCTGGACGGTTGGCACCAGTTTCGATGAAACTCTGAGCAATTCCAACATTGCAATATTATTTTATGCCGTGCGATATAATTATGTATAAGTTTATGTTGCAATGCGAATGAAAAGTCTAAACCGTGTGTCATTGTTTCAAAACGTTTAGTGAAAGCTGCAGTAAAACCATTTTTTGAGACAAGTTTGACTTAAAGCCTAAGTTTACATAAAATATTCACTTTCGTGATGTGCTGCCTATGAATGGACTGATTCAAATCGCGCTCTGCGAGCTGCAGTGTAATAGGTTCACAAGAAGCTGACAATGCCCTTGCCCCATACACACAGACGCTTATTATGTTCTGTTAACCAGTAGGCCTAATCCACAACTGACTCGATAATTAATTTGTGGAGATCTTTCTTCTTGTATACTTAACTCTTTCCGACAACTAAAGGCCCACCTATAATACGTGTTCTTATATATAGCGAATCAATAATTCAACCGAACGAATCCTGCTGATTCCTGCATTGACGGGTGTATATGCTACAGTAATTAACTGACCTCCGTTCCTTGGACATGGTCTGCGTGGTTGTGCGTGTAAACGATGGCAGCGATTGGTTTGCTCGTGATCTTTCGCACATCTCGCAAGATTTCTGCGGCTGCTTCGAGACTTTCCGTTGTGTCGATGACAATCAGACCAGTCTCACCTTCGACGATGATCGTATTCGCAATGGCATAACCAACGCCAACGTACACCGAGTCTCTCACCTGCAACGCAGATTTTCATGGATGTATATCCTATAGGCCTATACTGTGTAATAAATTCAATCCACATTCGCACCCGTTTACCTCCCCTCATCACACACCCTTGCACTATGTATGTATACGCATGTATAGGGGCGGATACACAAATATTTGAAATTTTTTGTCTTTGGTCGCAGAAGCACCTGATGACTTTTTTTGCATTTGTTGACATTTGTAGGCATTTGTCGAATTCTCAGAAAAATACACCATTTTATCCGTCAAAATAGCTGATGACCTTTTTTAATCGTTTGGTCGAAATTCGGGGCAAAATCATTTCCTAGAAAAAGCACAGGGTCTACCGTTTCACCGCCAAAATAAGTGACGACCTGTTTTTAGTCATACATGTAAGCCTACAATACTTTGTTCCCTTTTACTATCTGTCTGCTCTGTCACCTTTCCCACTGTATTATTGAAACCCTATACGAGCTTCAGGGGGGCCAAGTTAACTGATGGGGGGGACGTCCACTTTCCGCACCAGAATAGCTGGCGAGAAATAAAGAAATTTCTAAATGGGGCCATGGCTGGATTTGCCCCCCCCTTGGATACGCCCCTGCGCATGTATAATTGTATATATAAAAATACAATTTAACAAATATTATGCCGATGTATTCGATCAGTCCAGTATAGGCTACAAGTCCGACAATACACATTTTTCATGTAAGTTCAACTAGCAACCAAAACCGTTGACAAACGGCGTTTATTTGGCGACACTTAGATCTAAGTAGACCTGCTTCGTGGATCAGTGCTTGTAGAAGATTAACGAGATTTTGTAGTCAAAAGTTGTCTTGCTTCTCTTGTTTGAGCCGATGATTTAGCTAATAAAATGTTCTATGATGAATCCTTCTTCCTCTTCTTCCTCTTCTTTCGCTTCTTTTCCACTTTCCATTTTATTCCCCATCCCTTCCTCTTTCCTCCTCCCCTTCCCCTTCCTCTTCCCGTTCCCGTTCTCCTTTCCTCTTTTCCCCTTCCCCTTCCTCTTCCCCGTTCTCTTGATCTTTCTCTTCTTCCACTTCTTCTTCTTCTTCCTTTTCTTCTTCTTCTTCTTCCTTTTCTTCTTCTTCTTCTTCTTCTTCTTCGTCTTCGTCTTCGTCTTCTTCTTCTTCTTCTTCTTCTTCGTCTTCGTCTTCGTCTTCTTCTTCTTCTTCTTCGTCTTCTTCTTCGTCTTCGTCTTCGTCTTCTTCTTCTTCTTCTTCTTCTTCTTCTTCGTCTTCGTCTTCTTCTTCTTCGTCTTCGTCTTCGTCTTCGTCTTCTTCTTCTTCTTCTTCGTCTTCGTCTTCTTCTTCTTCTTCTTCTTCGTCTTCTTCTTCGTCTTCGTCTTCGTCTTCGTCTTCGTCTTCTTCTTCTTCTTCTTCTTCTTCGTCTTCGTCTTCGTCTTCGTCTTCTTCTTCTTCTTCTTCGTCTTCTTCTTCGTCTTCGTCTTCGTCTTCGTCTTCTTCTTCTTCTTCTTCGTCTTCTTCTTCGTCTTCGTCTTCGTCTTCTTCTTCTTCGTCTTCGTCTTCGTCTTCGTCTTCGTCTTCTTCCTCTTCCTTTTCTTCTTCTTATGATTATGATTATGATTATTGTTATTATTCTTTTTCTTCTTCCTCTTCCTACTCCTCCACCACTTCTTCCACTGCTTCCACTTCCTCCTCCTCCTTTACCGCCACAACCACATGTTCTCCCGGTGAGAATTGCTGGGATGTTGTGCGGCTCAACCCTCTAGTCTTTCTTAGGACTCCATGTAGTAAAGTTCCCATTCTTGCGTACTCCAACAATCAACGTCTGACCTCCCCCCAGTTATTTTTCTACAATTCTCATTCTGGGGTCAGCCTGGCCAGGTCTGAAATCAAATGGTCAGCCAATCTGCACCGTAAGAAAGTTATGACGTGTGCCCTTGATGGCAGTCGACAGCAGCGACCATGGATTGGTAGATGCAATGATCGTTTTCTTAAATTCAGTTTGCTATCTTCAGAATTGCTTCATAACTTATAAAGATCTAACGTGTTTAGACTCGAGTATATAGCCTATAATGTGTCAGAGCCTGCATCAAATTTTCTTCAATTTCTCTTCGATTTCCGACCACCGTGTCAGAGAGGCAATCTGAGAAAGTCCTGAGGAGGAGGAGGAGGAGGAGGAGGAGGAGGAGGAGGAGGAGGAGGAGGAGGAGGAGGAGGAGGAGGAGGAAGAGGAGGAGGAGGAAGAGGAGGAGGAGGAGGATCAGGTGAAGAGATTTCTTGAGAAACACGCGCTCATGCAGCACCAAATTCATTTTCAGCTCTTTGCATGTATGTTTACATTACTTGCTGTCCTATTTTCAAATATTGAAGTCTCTATAAAAGCAAGTAAGTAGGTAAATTTGGTCGTTGAGAAGCGAAAGCAATCGATCAGCACATTGCAAACAAAGTCCACAATAATTGTGAAATCTAGTAAAAGGGAGAACACGGTTATTTATGACTGCGAGCGTTTAATGAAGTTTCGTTGTCCAAAATTTCACACAGGAGTGTCATCGTTTACTATCTTCTTACCTTGATGAGTTGTGCTTTGTACATGTGCTCCTTGTGCTTGGCAAGTGCAGGCGCCACTGCGAGATCACCGATGACGTCATCTACAGTGACGTTGCTACGGATATTCGCCAGCAAGATCCATCCGACCAATCCGAGAAGGGCGACAACGACAGCGCTGATCACCAGATGTCGCCTTCGATTTCCATCAGACGACGAAGACGATGAAGAAGAAGCAAAGCGTCGTCCACGATCCATGATATGCAACAACGTTCAGATGACTCTCATAATAATATGCGCACAATCACAATGTACATGTATAATTATAGCTCTGCCTTTGCATGTAGCATTTGTCACAATGTACCGGTACAAATATATTATACATGTCTAGATTGTCTAGCTCTGTCTTTGTATGTAGCATTTGGCAGAACAGCGACTGCCGGTAAAGACTGCTAAAACTGTATCCGTTCTTGAACTCTTCTATAATAGGTCACATTATAGCGGACTATATACAAGTGATCAAAGCACATGAACTCTGCTCTGAGTCCGATTTCTTGACATCGGTTTGGGTATGATAACGATCAGGCCTATGTATAATTGTATATATATATATACATATATATAAATATATATAGATGAAGATTAAATGTCTGATGCGTGCATCGTTGTTCGATCGAAGTAGAAGCCAAGCGCATCTGCACAATCTTCCTGTGTGTGTGTGTGTGTGTGTATGTGTGTGTGCTGCGTTGTGCGCACGTCCGACGACGTCCGTGTGTGCGGGGGTATGGGTGTGTGGGGAAGGGGAGTTTCAATAGGCCTATGCTAATCAACATAAACAGGGTGGACCATAAAAATACTCCTGCGGTTCTTTGAGAATATCCTGGCCAGAAGTAAGAATTTCGCAATGAGATTTTACAGGCTTAAAGATAATTCACATCTACACATTACGGTCAGATTTTATCAAAATATTTTAAACAGAACAAAAGTTATATTGCTGTTAGTTAGACCACCCACTGTTTTTGTTGACGATTAAAATACATAATGTAACAAAAAGTAGCAAAAACGATTTTATTAAGTCATATCTCAAATAACTGTTGTCAAATGAACTTAATTATTCTTTACAACTTGTGTTCAATGTGTCCGTGCACCACCAGTGCTCAAACTTGTAACGACTCTCTTTGTAAAGTTCTTGACGGCCATGTTGATGCGTTCCAAAAGTAAATCTTCCCATATCAACTCCAACGTGTCAATCAATTCTCTTACCACTCTTGGTTTTGGTTGCAGATTGTGCATGATATTTCTCCAGCATAGATCTACGCAATTGATTATCAATCCATCGGGTTAAAATCCGGAGATTTTGGACCATTGGGTTTCTCCATGAGACCAGGACAATCAACATTGAGCCGATCTCCTTTCATTCAAAGCAAATCTCTTAACTCCCAGCTTAACTCGTAATTTTTGTGCTCTCACTCTTTATCAGAGTAAACGTTGCTCATAGCCTTATATCTTTAGGATCTTGCTCAAGAGGTGTCAGAATATACACTTTGTCTGTTAAGACTGTTATTATCTGACAGATTCCTTATTTACCAACTTGATTGTCATAATTATTGCTAAGTACGTGACTTCATAGTGAGGTGCAGCTACGCTGGTACCCTGTTTCTTTTTAGATAACGCTAATAGTGATTATCTAGCAATCTGGTTTTTTGTTACTTTTTGTTGCGTTACGTTTTCGATTCGTAAGAAACAGTGGGTGACCTCACTAAAAGTGATATAACTTTTGTTTCATTTAAAATACTTTGATGAAATCAAGCCATCAAGCGTAAATATGAATTGTCTTTGAGCCTGTAAAATTTCATTTTGAAATTCTTACTTCTGGTCAAGATATTGGCAAAAACGTGCAGAGGTCTTTTTATGGCCCACCCTGTATGTACCTATGTATACAGCCTATACGCATTGCGCACGTATGTATATGCAATGCATGCATACACACGCCCTTATGCATAGGCCTATGTTTATAGGCCTATATAGACTACATTATACATAGACCTATACACATATACGCACGTATGTGCATATATGTGCGTACAAAGTGCACGTGTCTATACGCACATAGGCATAGGGGAAATTTTTGTATTGGAGGTCAAGATTTTACTTATCCCGAAGCAAAATAAATTCGGAATTACTGGCGACGTGCTCTTGCAGACCCATACAGTTACTGATGTCTCTTTACAGTCTACAAGACCAGAGTTTCTGTTCTTGTGCTCTGGCATGCCGTGCGGGAGTGCAGAGATTAAATATACCCAGGGACTCGGTTAGGTAAGTAAGTAAGTGAGCAGGCAAGTATAGCCTAATAATAACGATGCTACTCGTTGGAGACAAGGCTGCATGAGTATCGTTTTACACGTAGTCTATTTTTTCAAAGTTTATGATTTACAACAGTGCAGCCGCTTTATACTCCCCCGAATACTCTATACGCTGTATATTCTCCAGATAGCTTTAAAAGGGATAGAATATCCCGTGACACCGGTAATCACTTACATATATCTCTTATTTGCAACTTATTTAATATATATAGTTATATCCTTGTATAGAATTATGTCGAGGCCCAGACCATAATAGAGTGTGTATGAATAAGAGAGTGGGCCTAATACACCGTGATTAAAAAAAGTGAGCCAAATAGTTTTTCATATATCTCTAATGCCTGATAACCTATCACGCTAAAATTTTCCAAATATTTAGAAAATTGGACCAAGAATATGATTCCAAAATTTCATGAGACAAAGTCGAACAGATAAAAAGATATGAATCTTTCAATATCATATGCCGAAATTTCAGTTTACAAGCACTTTTCTGTTAGATTCAATGAAATGTGAGCCAAACTGTTTTTCATTATCTGTATGGCCTGATAATTAATCATTCTGAAATTTTCCAGATATGCAGAGAAATGAATTAACAATATGATTCCAACAGTAGGCCTATGGTTTGATTATTTAATTAAATAAGATGCTCAAAATGTCCCTCTCCTGCTTGCACGAAAGCCTTGGAGGCGCTGACGCCATTACACAGTAAAAATTTTGGGTGGAGCGGGGGTGTTTAAAACCAAGTTTTGGTGGAATCGCTTCCAACCTACCCGTGGAGAAGATCTGTCTAGCGGAAATTGCCACGAAGGGCATGACGTTCAATCCTTAACCTTTAAAGTGGTGGAATTAGCCACCCCCTTATCCAGCAAAGTGCACTCCACCTAGCGAAACATGAATTACTAGTCATTATTGTGTTATTATTTGTTTCATTTTTACTCGCCAGCGTCCTCGTCCTCCTCCTTCTCCTTCTCCTCGTCCTCCTCCTCCTTTCTTTTCCTCCTCATCCTCCTCGTCCTCGTCCTCCTCCTTCTTTTCCTTCTCCTCGTCCTCCTCCTCCTTTCTTTTCCTCCTTATCCTCCTCGTCCTCGTCAACGTCCTCGTCCTCCTCGTCCTCCTCCTCCTTTCTTTTCCTCCTTATCCTCCTCGTCCTCGTCAACGTCCTCGTCCTCCTCATCCTTCTCCTTCTCCTCGTCCTCCTCCTCCTTTCTTTTCCTCCTCATCCTCCTCGTCCTCGTCAACGTCCTCGTCCTCCTCCTTCTTTTCCTTATCCTCGTCCTCCTCCTCCTTTCTTTTCCTCCTTATCCTCCTCGTCCTCGTCAACGTCCTCGTCCTCCTCATCCTTCTCCTTCTCCTCGTCCTCCTCCTCCTTTCTTTTCCTCGTCCTCCTCCTCATCCTCGTCAACGTCCTCGTCCTCCTCCTCCTTCTCCTTCTCCTCGTCCTCCTCCTCCTTTCTTTTCCTCGTCCTCCTCCTCATCCTCGTCAACGTCCTCGTCCTCCTCATCCTTCTCCTTCTTTTCGTCCTCCTCCTCCTTTCTTTTCCTCGACCTCCTCCTCATCCTCGTCAACGTCCTCGTCCTCCTTCTCCTTCTCCTCGTCCTCCTTTTCGTTTCTTTTCCTCCTCATCCTCCTCGTCCTCGTCAACGTCCTCGTCCTCCTCATCCTTCTCCTTCTCCTCGTCCTCCTTTTCGTTTCTTTTCCTCCTTATCCTCCTCGTCCTCGTCAACGTCCTCGTCCTCGTCCTCCTTCTCCTTCTCCTCGTCCTCCTCCTCCTTTCTTTTCCTCGTCCTCCTCCTCGTCCTCGTCAACGTCCTCGTCCTCCTCATCCTTCTCCTTCTCCTCGTCCTCCTCCTCCTTTCTTTTCCTCGTCCTCCTCCTCATCCTCGTCAACGTCCTCGTCCTCCTCATCCTTCTCCTTCTCCTCGTCCTCCTCCTCCTTTCTTTTCCTCGTCCTCCTCCTCGTCCTCGTCAACGTCCTCGTCCTCCTCATCCTTCTCCTTCTCCTCGTCCTCCTCCTCCTTTCTTTTCCTCGTCCTCCTCCTCATCTTCGTCAACGTCCTCGTCCTCCTCATCCTTCTCCTTCTCCTCGTCCTCCTCCTCCTTTCTTTTCCTCCTTATCCTCCTCGTCCTCGTCAACGTCCTCGTCCTCCTCGTCCTCCTCCTCCTTTCTTTTCCTCCTTATCCTCCTCGTCCTCGTCAACGTCCTCGTCCTCCTCATCCTTCTCCTTCTCCTCGTCCTCCTTTTCGTTTCTTTTCCTCCTTATCCTCCTCGTCCTCGTCAACGTCCTCGTCCTCCTCCTCCTTCTCCTTCTCCTCGTCCTCCTCCTCCTTTCTTTTCCTCGTCCTCCTCCTCGTCCTCGTCAACGTCGTCGTCCTCCTCATCCTTCTCCTTCTCCTCGTCCTCCTATTCGTTTCTTTTCCTCCTTATCCTCCTCGTCCTCGTCAACGTCCTCGTCCTCCTCCTCCTTCTCCTTCTCCTCGTCCTCCTCCTCCTTTCTTTTCCTCGTCCTCCTCCTCATCCTCGTCAACGTCCTCGTCCTCCTCATCCTTCTCCTTCTCCTCGTCCTCCTCCTCCTTTCTTTTCCTCGTCCTCCTCCTCATCCTCGTCAACGTCCTCGTCCTCCTCATCCTTCTCCTTCTCCTCGTCCTCCTCCTCCTTTCTTTTCCTCGTCCTCCTCCTCATCCTCGTCAACGTCCTCGTCCTCCTCCTCCTTCTCCTTCTCCTCGTCCTCCTCCTCCTTTCTTTTCCTCGTCCTCCTCCTCATCCTCGTCAACGTCCTCGTCCTCCTCATCCTTCGCCTTCTCCTCGTCCTCCTCCTCCTTTCTTTTCCTCCTCATCCTCCTCGTCCTCGTCAACGTCCTCCTGCTTCTTTTCCTTATCCTCGTCCTCCTTCTCGTTTCTTTTCCTCCTCATCCTCCTCGTCCTCGTCAACGTCCTCGTCCTCCTCCTTCTCCTTCTCCTCGTCCTCCTCCTCCTTTCTTTTCCTCGTCCTCCTCCTCATCCTCGTCAACGTCCTCGTCCTCCTTCTCCTTCTCCTCGTCCTCCTCCTCCTTTCTTTTCCTCGTTCTCCTCCTCATCCTCGTCAACGTCCTCCTCCTTCTTTTCCTTATCCTCGTCCTCCTTCTCGTTTCTTTTCCTCCTCATCCTCCTCGTCCTCGTCAACGTCCTCGTCCTCCTCATCCTTCTCCTTCTCCTCGTCCTCCTTTTCGTTTCTTTTCCTCCTCATCCTCCTCGTCCTCGTCAACGTCCTCGTCCTCCTCCTCCTTCTCCTTCTCCTCGTCCTCCTCCTCCTTTCTTTTCCTCGTCCTCCTCCTCATCCTCGTCAACGTCCTCGTCCTCCTCATCCTTCTCCTTCTCCTCGTCCTCCTCCTCCTTTCTTTTCCTCGTCCTCCTCCTCATCCTCGTCAACATCCTCGTCCTCCTTCTCCTTCTCCTCGTCCTCCTCCTCCTTTCTTTTCCTCGTCCTCCTGCTCGTCCTCGTCAACGTCCTCGTCCTCCTCATCCTTCTCCTGCTCCTCGTCCTCCTCCTCCTTTCTTTTCCTCGTCCTCCTCCTCATCCTCGTCAACGTCCTCGTCCTCCTCCTCCTTCTCCTTCTCCTCGTCCTCCTCCTCCTTTCTTTTCCTCGTCCTCCTCCTCATCCTCGTCAACGTCCTCGTCCTCCTCATCCTTCTCCTTCTCCTCGTCCTCCTCCTCCTTTCTTTTCCTCGTCCTCCTCCTCATCCTCGTCAACGTCCTCGTCCTCCTCATCCTTCTCCTTCTCCTCGTCCTCGTCCTCCTTCTCCTTCTCCTCGTCCTCCTCCTCCTTTCTTTTCCTCGTCCTCCTCCTCGTCCTCGTCAACGTCCTCGTCCTCCTCATCCTTCTCCTTCTCCTCGTCCTCCTCCTCCTTTCTTTTCCTCGTCCTCCTCCTCATCCTCGTCAACGTCCTCGTCCTCCTCATCCTTCTCCTTCTCCTCGTCCTCCTCCTCCTTTCTTTTCCTCGTCCTCCTCCTCGTCCTCGTCAACGTCCTCGTCCTCCTCATCCTTCTCCTTCTCCTCGTCCTCCTTTTCGTTTCTTTTCCTCCTCATCCTCCTCGTCCTCGTCAACGTCCTCGTCCTCCTCCTCCTTCTCCTTCTCCTCGTCCTCCTCCTCCTTTCTTTTCCTCGTCCTCCTCCTCATCCTCGTCAACGTCCTCGTCCTCCTCATCCTTCTTCTTCTCCTCGTCCTCCTCCTCCTTTCTTTTCCTCGTCCTCCTCCTCATCCTCGTCAACGTCCTCGTCCTCCTTCTCCTTCTCCTCGTCCTCCTCCTCCTTTCTTTTCCTCGTCCTCCTCCTCGTCCTCGTCAACGTCGTCGTCCTCCTCATCCTTCTCCTTCTCCTCGTCCTCCTATTCGTTTCTTTTCCTCCTTATCCTCCTCGTCCTCGTCAACGTCCTCGTCCTCCTCCTCCTTCTCCTTCTCCTCGTCCTCCTCCTCCTTTCTTTTCCTCGTCCTCCTCCTCATCCTCGTCAACGTCCTCGTCCTCCTCATCCTTCTCCTTCTCCTCGTCCTCCTCCTCCTTTCTTTTCCTCGTCCTCCTCCTCATCCTCGTCAACGTCCTCGTCCTCCTCATCCTTCTCCTTCTCTTCGTCCTCCTCCTCCTTTCTTTTCCTCCTTATCCTCCTCGTCCTCGTCAACGTCCTCGTCCTCCTCCTCCTTCTCCTTCTCCTCGTCCTCCTCCTCGTTTCTTTTCCTCCTCATCCTCCTCGTCCTCCTCCTCCTCCTCCTCGTCCTCCTCGTCATGCTGATCCTCCTCCTGCTCTTCAAAGTCCTCACACACCTACACAAACACGCACACGAGCAAGCAGACATACACACACCCATTCACATACCTAGTCACACGTCTGTTCACACACACACACACACACACACACACACACACACACACACACACACACACCTATGCATACGGTAGCATGTGTCCGGTGTCGATAAAGTCGTTATAATTATAGATATCGCCTGGATTCAAAGTCTTCGGGCTTTTGATTGTTAATGGCACCACTGTTGGAGCGGGCTGTCCGCACAGCGGGGGTAATTAGGGTGTAACGCCCTGAACTCGGATCCCTGTATAGAGGCTCATCTATAGAAGGGGGGTCTGATTCACATCAAGGGTTCCTGAAGAACGCTTGGCCGACTCCAATGATCTTAATGATCCTACGGATAATTATCTGATCTAAGCAGAGCGCTGATATTAAGGCTGTGTGTCTAATCTGATTTCACGACAGACTCCGTGATGTTAGTCGTCAGTGTTCACTGTTTAAACATTAAGCCCATGTATACATGTACACGTTTAAAGCGATGCAAATTTCTGAGTCCGTATAATAAAAGATCGGTCTATACTAGCTGTAGGCGTACCGACATCCCACATCGACACTGCCAAGATTCGTTCTGCTGACTACTTTGAAAGTTGACAACAAGAAATCAAGGTACGGTATTCAGTTGCCTTTAAAATTTAAAGTTCACGAATATTTTCAGTCTGTTCACAATAATTAAAATGGCCTGTAATTGTTATTGTCGATGGGAAGATACGACGGGGAGGGGAAGGACTGGAAGAGGAAGAGGAAGTAAAGAGGACTGAGGAAGAGGGGGAGGAAGAGGAGTTAGAAAAGGAAGAAGAGAGAGAGGAGGAGGAGGAGCAAGAAGAGAGGAGAAAGAGGAGGAAGACGAGAAGGACGAGGTGGACGAGAATGAGGAGGAAAAAGAATTAGGAGGAGAGAGAAGATTAGGTGGAAGAAGAGGAGGAACAGGAGAAGGAAGAGAATGAGAAGAGGAGGAGGAAGAGAATGAGGAACAAGAGGAGGTAAAGAAATAAACGGAGGAACAAGAGGAAGAGGAGAAAGAGAAAGAAGACGACAATGAGGAAGAGGAGGAAGAGGAGGTGGAATAGAGGAAACGGAGAAAGAGGAAGCGAAGAAGAGTTGGAAAAAGAGGAAAAGGAGGAATAGGAAAGAAGGAGGAAAAGGAGGAGGAGGAAAGAGTAAGACGACGAAGTGAAGAATAGGTGGAGGGGAGGACGAGGAATAGGAGGACGATCAAGAGTAGGAAAAGGAGGAAGAGGAAGTCCAAGAAGAGGTGGAAGAAGAGGAAGAGGAGGAATAGGAAGGAAGGAGGAAAAGGAGGAGGAAAAAGAGAAAGAGGAGGACAATGAGGAAGAGGAGGAAGAGGAGTTGGAATAGGGGAAGAGGGAAAAGAGGAAATCAAAGAAGAGGTGGAAGAAGAGGAAGAGGAGGAATAGGAAAGAAAGAGAAAGAGGACGAGGAGGAAGAGAAAGAGGATGACAATGAGGAAGAGGAGAAAGAGGAGTTGGAAAAGGGGAAGAGGAAAAAGAGGAAGTCAAAGAAGAGGTGGAAGAAGAGGAAGAGGAGGAATAGGAAAGAAATAGAAAGAGGAGGAGGAAGATAAAGAGGAGGACAATGAGGAAGAGGAGAAAGAGAAGGTGGAATAGGGGAAGTGGAGGAAGAGGAAGTCGAAGAAGTGGTGAAAGGAGAGGAAGAGGAGGAATAGGAAAGAAAAAGGAGGAGGAGAAAGAGAAAGAGGAGGACAATGAGGAAGAGGTAGAAGAGGATAAAGAGTAGTCGGAATAGGGGAAGAGGAGGAAGAGGTAGTCGAAGAACAGGTGGAAAAAGAGGAAGATGGGGCATAGGAAAGAAAGATGAAGAGGAGGAGAAGGAAGAGAAAGAAAAGAACAATGAGGAAGAGGAGGAAGAGGAAGTTTAAGAAGAGGTGGGAGAAGAGGAAGAGGAGGAATAGGAAAGGAAAGCGGAAGAGGAGGAGGAAGAATAAGTGGAGGAGAGGACGAGGAAAAGGAGGAGGAAGAGGAAGTGTAGGAAAAGGAGGAAGAGGAGGAAGAGGAAGAGGAAGAGGAGGAAGAGGAACGGAATAGAAAGAGGACGAAGAATAGGAGGAGGTGATGGGAGAAGAGGACGTGAGAGGAGGAAGAAGAGGAGGAGGAGGCAGAAGAGGAAGAGAAAAAGGAAAAGATGAAGAGGAAGCGAAGAAAAAGAGGAGAACGATGAGAGGGAAAGAGGAGGACGGCGACGAGGGAGAGGAATGAGAGGAAGAGGAGGAAGAAGAGGAAAAGGAGGAGGAGGAGGAAGAGGCGAAGCAATGCCTTTAGCTAGCCCTGAGGCAGCCACGGGTATGAAGAAATACTCAGGCCGTATACATTGTGCATTGTTACAGTAGTATTCATGCTTTCCAAATGGAGATAATTTTGAATCTTGCAAATTGCAATTGACCGTTTGTGAATGGCGGTGACGTGTTGGTATGTTCGCTACTTTGTGACCGACGGTCGCAGGTTCGAATCCTCTTCTAGCCACTGTGTAGGGACATTGGACACGTTGTTCATCCATAACCGTCTTCTTCCTTTATTCAAGGAGCTTAATTTAACACGCCGGATACGCGACATGGCTGGAACTGGGACATCTTTTTTTTATCGATGATGATAGCGAGATTAGACTTGCAATGAAGTATCATCATCATCATCATCATCATCATCATCATCATCATCATCATCATCATCATCATCATCATCATCATCATCATCATCATCATCATCATCATCATCATCATCATCATCATCATCATCATCATCATCATCATCATCATCATCATCATCATCATCATCATCATCATCATCATCATCATCATCATCATCATCATCATCATTATTATTATTATTATCACTATTACTGTTGTTGTTATTATTATTATTATTATTATTATTATTATTATTATTATTATTATTATTATTATTATTATTATTATTATTTCCTATTCCTCCTTTTCCTCTTTTTCCTCTTATTATTATTATTATTATTATTATTATTATTATTATTATTATTATTATTATTATTATTATTATTATTATTATTATTCATCTTTTTAAACAATATTAGCTCTTTGAATATCACAAAAATCGCACAATAGCATTTTTGACCCCTATTGCACGTGATAGACAGTGGTAACTGCTGAGGTTTCACATTTCGCCATATCTACAATTCGAAGTTTCAAAATTGCATAGATTGCACGTGCCATCAAACGGGCTCTATGAAATGCCTATGGTATTTAATTCTCATATGCTGTGTGTGTTTGGAAAATATATAATGATGATAATCTGCGCTTAATTGTTACGTTGTGTTTCCGTTACAGTGTACTCGATTATCCTGGAACCAGTGTGGACACCTTCAAATTTGTTTAATGGTAAATAGAATTTCCTATCTTTTGATATCTTAACTTTGACGCATGATTCTTTACGAATGACCTACATCCGAAAAATGGGGTCTGGACAGGTCCCGTTGTTGCAGTTAAGCTGCATTTTCGTATGTTCGCATGAAGCATATATATATATATATATATTTATGTGTGTGTGTGTGTGTGTGTGTGTGTGTAAAAAAGTTGTGTCTAATCAATGAACTCGGAAACTTCTTCACCGATTGTTTTGAAAATTTTACCAAGACGTTCCATTCGACTACGAGCGAGTTTGTGTTATGATTTTTGTGGAAAAGCGCAATCTTTTCGAAAAAAACCCACAACTTTCTATTCGATTCGATAGCCTATACGTCAATGGATTCAACCCATTTCGATTTCAACTTTCATGCATCCGTCCAACGGCGTCCGTCCAGTTTTCGGCCGCGTTTTATCACGCACATCCGCGGTGTTTCAACAACGCATATTAACATGTAACTTTTGGTTCGATTCGATATACGACGATGGATTCGATTCAATGCGATTTCAACTCTCACGCATCCGTCCGTCCATTTTCGGCCGCGTTTTATCGCTTATATACGCGAGTATTTCTATAGCGCATATTTCTAGAGATGGAGGAAAAGGAGGGAGGGAGGGGAGGGAGGGGAGAAAATTGGAAGGGAGGGATGCAGGGAGGCAAAGGAAAGGAAAGGAGGGAGGGAGGTAGGGAGGGAGCGAGGGAGGGAGGGGATGGGATGGGATGGGAAATTGAGGGGAGTAAGGAATGGGAGGGGAGGGGTATGGAGGTAGTGAGGTACATAAGAACGTAGAGAGGGAGGCAGGGTAGGGAGGTAGGGAAGGCGGGAAGTCTTTTCAGCCACAGCAACGCGTGGCCGGGTACAGCTAGTATATATATATATATATATATATATATATAAAGTTTCTCCTTATGCTCTGGTTTTATCTGTGAATTGTGTAAACAGTTATAATAAAGTTTACAAAATCACCCTATATTGAAACTATGTAGGGCTGACATTCATGAAATACTGTCCTCTGAAAAAGTCGTCACGTTAAAAGTGTCGTGAGTTCTTCACACCCCTCTATATCTAAGGACGCGTACGTCACTCCACGCCTCAAGAAGCCGACGCTTCCTCGCTGTGATCTCTCGAGTTACCGACCGATCTGAAACCTGCCGTTCTTGTCAAAGCTTCTCGAACGTGTAGCCAGCATCCAGCTGACCGAGTACCTGTCGTCGACCGGTCTTCTACCAGCCAATCAGTCGGCCTATCGGAGTTGTCATTCAACAGAGACCGCACTGAAGGTAGTCAATGACATCATCGAGGCGATCGACGCAGGTAACCACGCTTTGCTCGGTCTGCTGGACCTCTCAGCCGCGTTCGATACCATCGACCATGACATCTTGGTTGAGCGCTTATCAAGAACATTCGGGATCCGATCGGTCGCGCTCGACTGGCTCCACTCTTACCTCAGTGGTCGCCAGCAGTCAGTGCTCTTCGACGGGGTTCTTTCATCCGTCCGCTCCCTCGTCTGTGGAGTCCCTCAGGGCTCCGTGCTCGGCCCGCTACTTTTCCTACTCTACACCGCCGATGTGGGAGAGCTTGCTACGAGTCTCGGCCTGTCATCACACTTCTACGCCGATGACACGCAGCTCTACACGTCAGGACTTCCATCAACGGTTGTACAACAGCGGCAGCGAATGGAGCTTGGTATTGAGCGGATCGTAGAGTGGATGAGATCGAACAGACTGAGGCTCAACCCCGAGAAGACAGACTTTCTGTGGTGCGCAACCAGCAGACGGTGCCCTCATCTTGATACCGGTGCGCTCAGCGTCTGCGGGGCTTCAATCACGCCTTCGACCTCGGTGCGTGATCTGGGCGTTGTGCTGGAGTCTGACTTATCCATGAGGCGCCATGTGGCTAGGACGGTCAGCAACTGTTTACGCCAGCTCCGTCTCATCAGGAGCTGTATCAAGTCCTTGCCTTTCGAGACCGCTAGAGCAGCCGTCGCTGCTTTCGTCATCTCTTAAGTGGACCGCTGTAACAGTCTGCTGGCCGGAGCACCTGCGTGTCTCTTGGACGGACTTCAGTCGGTGCTAAATGCCGCGGCGAAGCTCATTTGTAATAGGAGGAAATACGATCATGTTACACCACTCCTACGCGACGTCTTACATTGGCTGCCTGTCCCGTTCCGAATTGAGTTCAAGCTCAGTTTGCTGGTCTACAAATCGCTTCATGGGACAGCGCCTGAATACATCCGCGAGTACTGTTCCGAGACCCATTCCTCCGCTTCAGGGTTGCGACTCAGGTCGCTTGGGAAGACCGACCTTCGTGTAAGGCGGATGAGGACACGTTTCGGCGACCGCGCATTCTCGGTTGCTGGTCCCAGATGCTGGAACAGTCTTCCACCGGACATTAGACTGGCCGCCTCAGTGGACTCTTTTAAAACAAAGCTTAAAACTTATCTGTTTGCTAAGGCGTATCCCGCAGTCGGCCGTTTGTGAGGCGCCCTTGTAGCGGTATGGCCGCGTTACGGCGCCATATAAATTGTCATTATTATTATTATTATTATTATTATTATTATTATTATTATTATTATTATTATTATTATTATTATTATTATTATTATTATTATTATTATTATTATTATTATTATATCTGTCAGCCACAAAATACAGATAGCCTACTTTGTGATAGGCCGCTAAAGATTTCAGTATGATTATGCAAAAATATAGCAGACTACAACAAAGCAAAATATAGCTAAATCTGAGATGGGTCAGTTAATGGTCTTCGGTGATTTCACACGTACATACCCTAGTGCCTAAAACTTGAAGTTTAAAAATTACATTGATTGCACTTGCCATCAAGCGTGCTCAGTGAAATGCCCTTGGTGGTTATTTTTCATTTGATGTGCCAGTGTTGGGAAACAATATTGATTATAGTCTTTGGTTAATTGTGACGTTGTGTGTTTTTATTACAGTGCACTCCCATATACTGGAACCAGCATGAACACCTTAGAATTTGTTCAATTGTGAATAGAATTTCCTATCAATTGCTATATAACTTAGAAAAATGTTTCGTTACAACAGTACTAAGTTTCTCCTTATGCTCCGGTTTATCTAGCATCTATGATTCTATGTAATAACTCTATCATAAATTGCTCCTGCTGTTTCCACATAAATATCTAATGTTGTCATTACCTTTCGATAATTTCTTAAAAACTGATGACCTTTTTTCTGAAATATTCACAAAATGTCACCAATAAATTAATTCTATTTTTCCCCACAATTTTCCATTTGGGGGATAGGCGCTTTCATGGTTTTATTTCATGGTTTTTACATCATGTGCTCAAAAATGCATTATAATAATTTTTTACATTTTCCATTGCTACGGCCTTGTATTTAAATGCAAATTGGTGTCATGCAGGGCTGAGGTGATAACACCGGTCGTCGTCGGAAGCCAGGGCCGACCGGCAGGGTGACAAAAGGAATTATGTATAATTATGGTTGGCCAGTGAATAGGGAGAGACAAGATTCAGGCACCTGAGGTTGAACACAAGCAGTCAACGAACCTTTTGTCTGCGGGCAAGGGAGACTCTGTCATGGTGAGGCTGGCTATGAAAAGGAGAATGGTCGGCTCTTGGCAAGGAAAACCATGTATTCGACAAAACTGGTACCAGGCATGGAGTTTAATCCCCAGAAAGAATCCACAAATTTGAAGCTTTATATTTTTATAATATCATGGCCTTAAATTCCAAGCTTCTAATAAAGCACTACCGGAAAGTGTTTTCACTCAGAAGGCTATAGGTCTATCATCGTGAATATAGGCTAATTGGCAAATTGCAAGTGCGAGAAAAACTGACAAGTGCACGGATAAGTAAAATTATGTCTAAGGTCTAACTGGAAGTGAAATTATTTGAGAATTAGAAGTAGACGTAGAAGTGAAATCACGTCAACAGGACTGAATAAAAACCAGAATGAAAATTACCCTAGGAACTAAAATATCACTGATTCCTGTACTATAAAATATAACTGATTCCTGCTCTATGGATATAAAAGTTTTCAATTGAACTTCTGAGGCTGCAGGACTTATCATTTCAAAGTATTCCCATTTCGCCTCAGTGCATGTAGCAGCCTTCCCCAAATAAACTATCTACTGCTTTTTCATAAACCACAAAGTCCTGTTTTTTTAAATATGGCTCTCTTTTTCTTCGGTGCTATAGGAATTACTAATTACACTACATTGCATTATCAGCATTGTAAAAAGTAAATTAAATTATAAATTATTCTGTAACCTACCATCATTATGATGCTGCGTTCCACTTTCATACATAGAGCTAATAAGTCTATTAAAGTTTAGTATTCTTACGGATAACATTACTGTTATGCCACATTTGAAGTGGTGGATTTTGCGAGAATTTTCTACAGCCATGATGTTCGTGACTGACTTGTTGTGTTGGTATTTCTGCTGCAGGACTTACCAACACGTGAGGAAAAACGTAAAATCACAGGGCCGGAATTCTCCATCAACTGTTTCAAGTTTCACGTCAAAGTTGCAGACAATAAGCAATCTTCCGCAGCATGAACTGTATACACCACTCTGATTGTGCATTCTCTCAGTCGGAATATTATTCAGAGCTGATAATAAGACGCTTCTGTTTCAACTTGTCCACCTGTTTTCAGATTTCTGACTGAATTTTATTCTTGTTGTATGCATTATGATAATGACAATATAGAAGTTTTGGACTTAATAGCCTTGCAGTATGCTACATTGTTGAATGATATGGATCGACAGTATTGACTTCGTTCTACAAATGCCAGTTTTTTAGTTGATGTTACAGTTTAAAATCGTATTTTCATTTCCTCACTAGTTACATGTAGTTTGAAAAAAGACTGTAATGGAGTAGTACGTGATGAATTTCTAAAAATCACGTGTGCTGCACATGATGTACAAATATTTTGTACATGTAAGAAATTTCCTATTTTTTTAGGGGGAGGTATTTGTTAATAATTATTCAGCAACGTTTTGTCATTTGTTTATTGATAAATGATATGATGCATGGCACCATTTCAGAATCATATCTAATTATTCCTCAATATTCATATAAATATGTGTCTTATAGGATTATCCACTGGGTACCCGATAAGATGTAATATTTATTGTATGATGCCATAATCAATACTTGTGGAATAATAATAGTTTTAAGCCAGATGATGGTTTTGTATGATGGCTGCAGCATAATTCCTTTGAACAGTTTAATTTTTTACAGTATTTTCTGGACTAGGATTTCGTTTTTTTCCCCTTTGTGCATGCAGGCTAATTTTTGTAATCGAGCTTTTCAAATTATACAGCTATGACCGTTTTCTGTCATTAAATATTGTGAATATGATTTCTCTTGCATACTTGACGTGTAGGTTAGGCAAACCCTTGAAATTTTTTATAGCACCACCACCCAAATGAGTGGGAATTTCTAATAATGAGCTTAAGTGGAGATTTCTAAAGAAGGGATGGCATATTCCATAATGAGTCAACGTGGAAGTTTCCAAAGAATAAGTAGCATTTCCCACCATTGAGCCAAAGTGGAAATTTCTAAAGTAGGAGTGGCAATTTCCACCATTGAGCCAAAGGGGAAGTTTCCAAAGAACTATTGGTTATTTCCACCAATGAACCCAGATGGAAATATCCTAAGAATTAATGGTTTTCTCCACGATTGAGCTAAGATGGAAATTTCCAAAGAATTAATGGTTTTCTCCACGATTGAGCTAAGATGGAAATTTCCAAGGAATTAATGGTTCTCTCCACGATTGAGCTAAGATGGAAATTTCCAAAGAATTATTGGTTTTCTCCACGATTGAGCAAGGATGGAAGTTTCCAAGGAATTAATGGTGTTCTCCACGATTGAGTCAAAGTGTAAATTTCCAAAAGATGGAGTGGCTTTTTCCACCACTGTGCAAAGATGGAAATTTCCTAAGAGGGACGGCATTTTCCACCTTTCAGATGCGGTGGAAACTTCCCAGACATGGTGGAATTTTCAACCAAAAGTCAAGGGTGGAACTGGACCACCCTTGTTAAAGGGTGGAAATATTTCCACCCTAGGGTGTTGTTTGTGGACCACCAACTTTAGTGGAAATATCCACGATTTTTTTTAACAGTGTAGGCAACAGCATCGTCGATTATCCTCTGGTCCAGGCCATCACACACTTCTAACAAACGTTGCTAATCGTTTATATCATGGTTTGTTGTCTGATAGACTCGGTCTTGCATCACGCTCCACACTTTATAGTCGACAGGATTCAAATCTGGGCTGTTCGGAGGCCATAATGTGGCAGAATGAAGTCTTGCATGCGTCTCTCTTGTCAGAATTTCGATGGGTTCCTTGGCTCTTTGGGCTGGGGCACTGTATGTTGAAAATGCAGCCTTCTGGGGCTAGATTTCTGATTACAGATAGAAGATGCTGTGACAGCAGAACGTCGCGATAATAGGCTCCATTAATTTTTACTCCAGGATCACTGAAGACCAAAATTAGGAACTATCAAGCGTCGAAACCGCAAAGAACACCAAAACAGACTTGCTGAAAACTGAAATTTTGGGAGATGAAGTTGAAATATTCATATCTTTCTATCCGTTCAAATTTATGACATGATATTTTGGAGTCCTATTCGTGGTTCAATTCTCTAAATATTCGGAAAATTTTAGTATGATTAATTATCAGGCATTAGAGATATAAGATAAACAGTATGACTGACATTTTATTAAATCTAACAGAAAATTGCTTGTAAACTGAAATTTCGGCATATAAAGTTGAAAGATTCATATCTTTTTATCCGTTCAACTTTATCCCATGAAACTTGGAATCATATTCCTGGTCCAATTCTCTAAATATTTGGAAAATTTTACCGTGATATGTTATCAGGTATTAGAGATACATGAAAAACAATTTGGCTTACTTTTTTGAATTACGGTGTAGATTAAGACGTGTTTGAATGGGCAATAGGCTAAGCTATAGTCTAGTCATAATACCAATAAAGAGAGTATCAAATATTATAGTAAGTACCATATATATTATGTGGACAAACTGGGAAAGTTCATAGGAAAGACCTTTCATGGGATTGAACCACTCAATCTCCCATGCAAATTCACCGTGCAGAGAGATATAGGTGACTGTACTTTAATCGTGACCTTCTGCTTCTTGAGGCTATAGATATAGGATATATATATATATATATATATATGAATAAACGAAAGCAGATCATAGAGTGAAGTCTCTGCAGATGACGACTGATTCGTACATTTTGTCTTTGGCACGAAACAAAACGAGGTCTCTGCAACAAGGATTGACTACTCACATGCACACAAATCAGTTTTCCTCGCATGGATGACAAAGGTCTGAAGCGTTCATCCGTGAAGCAGGTGGCCATTCACCCATCACTTTCAGCCACTTTTACGAGCCAATAATTAGTTTTCGAAAGGTATTTTCATTCTATTGGAGAAACTTCTTCAACTGCTCTGCTTTACTTCGTCGTGGACGACAGCATAAAAGCGTTGTCGTCATTTTTGTGTCGTCGTCTCTAGACTGCAGGCTGCCTCGGCCACGGTCTGCCTCGGCGGCCACGGTCTGCCTCCGTCCGTCGGTCGGTCGGTCGGTCGGGCAGCAGGCGCGTCATGAGGACGCCGTCGAGACTGCAGCTCAGACAGACAGACAGACAGACAGATAGACAGACAGACAGACAGACAGAGGAGGGACAGACGACGGTCGTGGTTGCAACCAAGACGAGCAGCTGTCAATCAACTGAGCAGACGACCAATGACGATCATCGACCGATCATCGTCCAATGACGTTGATCGTCATCGTCGTCATCGTCGACCATGGTGCAATAGACGCAGCAGCAGCAGCAGCAGCAGCAGCAGCAGCAGAAAGGACTGCAGCAGCAGACGGCAGAGGATGCACTATAAGCACTTAATTCGTTCACAGCGAAATCGACGAACATCGAACGACGACGATTCTGACGAATTGGTCAGAAATGCGTTTCATGAATAGGAACGAAATCGTTGATTTTCATTGACGTTTGAAATTGTCTGACAAACTTTAATCGAACTCTGACAGCAGCAGCAGCAGCAGCAGCACTGGAGTGTGGTCGATAGATTCACTGCATTATAACAGATGATGTAGGCACATACAACTTTCAGACACAGGTATGACCTTTAATGCACTGCAGCTGCAGATATCAAAGAGACGCAGGACTATAGACTGTCTTCTCAGGCACAATCGCTGTTTAATCTCCCATCCGCTGCAGAAGGAAAATCAAGTGGGTTTTTAGGGATAAACGATCGTCCAGTGAACGAACACCGAGGCACGACGAGCATGGGGAAGGGGTTTTGGGGAGGAGAGTCTGAATTATCAAATTACAATGGTAGCATTTGAAGATGTCGTCTCAACAAATTGCTCTACTATTTTAGTAGGCCTACTAATAGGAGAAGCTTATAATCACGATAATGATTCCGCACTGCTTAAGCTTTTAATCACGATAATAATTCCTTTTTGAGCACTGCTTAAGCTTATATATAATCACGATAACAAGTCCTTTTTGAGCACTGCTTAAGCTTATTTATAATCACGATAATAAGTCCTTTTTGAGCACTGCTTAAGCTTATATATAATCACGATAATAATTCCTTTTTGAGCACTGCTTAAGCTTATAATCACGATAATGATCTATTTTTGATTTTTTTTAAATTATACAATGGCAGCATTTTAGGCATCTTAAAAATGTCTCCTTTGTTTCGGTGCAGATATATAGAGTAGTTTAGGATTTCAATAGATATATAGACCAGGGGTTCTCAAACTGTGATACGCGTACCCCTGGGATACGCCAGGTGCCAGAAATATAAATTTTCTTTGAGTTTATCGACTTTATGTCCATATCTTTCTTTGATCAGCAATGATTTCTAGCGTTGCAACATAACAGCATCGTCATTTCTTTCTTTCACAACATAATATTTAGACTCACATACTATACAGTGCACGAACGTATTTATGCTTAGGCCAATTACTATAATTTTGAAACAAATTATGTAGGCTAGGTCTATAAATGTTTGAAAGTACCAAAGCCAGAAACTCTCAGCCTAAATAGAGCTCAAATAGTAGAGAGCTGAATTTGCCTAAGTATCAATTTCTGGACAAGCTCTAATTTTTTTGGATTTCTTTCAGCATGTAATATCTGTGTGACGCTGGTTTTTATGACATTCTTGCTATCAAAAACAAACATGGGGTAAATTTGCGTTTGAAATTGACAAATATTAAACCAGATTTTAAAACTTTCTAGTCTAAACAAGCCCACAGCACTAGGCTATTGGTTGGCTCTTTATTAGGCTTACAGGGGTTATAGACCAATTTTTCCTTCTAAATTTGTTGATAAGATTATGTGATTAAAAAAATCGCTTAAAATTTGCTCACTATATACGACTCGTAATCGTAATCGTAAACTCGAAATTTCTAAAGCGCCACTGGAAAGCCAAGCGTGGGGCACCGGCTTATTCACGAGCGCTGCGTTGAGTTAGGAGGGTTGTCCGTGAGAGTAGTCCGTGGTGGTCAGGGTCGAGTTACCATAGATCAGGATCAAATGCGTTGAGTCAAAAGGGTTGTCCGTAAGAGTAGTCCATGGTGGTCCGGGTCGAGGTACCGTATACGATCAGAGGTGTGGAACAGCTGCTAAGGTGGGTGTCGTCTGAGCCGGGAATTGGAGGGTGGGGGATCAGATGACTCTGATAAACGATGACTCTGATAAACGATGTCACCAATGATTACGCCCCTATTCGATTTTTTTTTACTTGGAGGTACAATAAAAATAAAGTTTGAGAACCCCTGATGTAGACCCTATTTATAATTGACTTACTTGACTTATGCATGACTTATGCTTTGGCTATGCATGCTCTATAGCGCGCGACAGACTCTCATTCATGGAAACTCTCCACTTCTGTGTGTGTGTGTTTGTGTGTGTGTGTGTGTGTGTGTGTGTGTGTTGTGCTTTGTGTGTAGCCTCCTGCAAAGATCAACAGAGTCGCCCATCTCCCGACAGTCCTCCCTATTTCATGTCGAGTCATTGCTTCTTTCTCCATTTTCCATGCACATATCCGTTGACAGCTATCTTTTATCGTCGTCATCATCATCATCATCATCATCATCATCATCATCATCATCATCATCATCATCATCATCATCATCATCATCATCATCATCATCATCATCATCATCATCATCATCATCATCGTCGTCGTCATCATCATCATCATCATCATCATCATCATCATCATCATCATCATCATCATCATCATCATCATCATCATCATCATCATCATCAACCGAGAGACCAGTGCCCGTACGTGCCCACTGCCCAGTTTCCACGATTTTGTGACCTTGGATGATGTTCCAAACTCTGTATTTATCTAAATTGCTTAATTACGCCTACTTACTAAACCACTAAACCACTCGCTCAAATGGTTACCGGTATAGCTTATGTACTTTGTTTTCTATATAGATAGGCATGGTCAGTGCTGTGCCTTTTAAGTTTTAACATCTAATCCCACGAAATTGCAGCAACTACTATGCTATGCTAGCTTATAGGCTGCTATTGTATAATAATAATATTATGGTCATTGGTCATGTAAACGTAAATGCCTAAAGGTCTATACTCTATACGCTCATGGGCGCATGGATGACCGCGTTTCGAATGTTTTCGGTTGCCTTCCTAATGATATGCGCGTGCATGTGTGTGTGCATGTGTGTGTATATATATGTGTGTGTGTGTGTGTGTGTGTGTGTGCGTGCAGGTGTGTACATGTGTGTCCCTGTGTGTGTATGTGTGCTGAAACGAAGGTGAGTCGAGATCGTTGTGTTGATGTGAAGATGGCGACGTGTGTCGGGTGCGAGCAGCGCATCGTTGACCAGTACCTGCTTCGAGTCGATCCAGACATGGAGTGGCACGAGTCCTGTCTTCGCTGCAGCGACTGCCGTCAATACCTCGACGAATTCTGCACCTGCTTCATTCGAGATGGAAAGACCTACTGCAAAGAAGACTACATCAGGTATAGGCCTACACTGCACTATATGGCCCTTGCAATAGGCCCACACTATATGTGTAGGCCATTAAAAACCGCTACGGTTTTTTGCCAATATCTTGACCAAAGGTAAGAATTACCAAATGCAATTTTACAGGCTTTTAGACAATTCATATTTACACATGACGGCCAGATTTCATCAAAATATTTCAAACAGAACAAACTTTAGCCTATATATACCACTTTCAGTGAGGCCATGCACCGTTTTTCGACAATTCAAAAACGTAACGCAACAAAAAGTAACAAAAACCGGATTCATTAAGTTATGTCTCAACTAACTGCTATCATATGAACTTGCTATTGCCAGATGATCATTATTATTACTAGTTTAAAAAAAGAAACAGGGCAGCTGCGCGTCTCTGTGAAGTCACTTGGCAAGATGACAATCAAGCTGGCAAATAAGGGGCCGTCCATAAAGTACGTCACGCTATTCTTGACCATTTTTGACCCCCTCCCCCTGTCACAAACTGTCACAAATCTCGGACCCCCCCCTAAAGTACGTCACACTTTCGAACAAAAAAATTTAAAAACATAACCATTTACCTAACCCTCTAAACCCTAGGATACTATCCCTAATCCCTCTGATAGTGACGTGTGTCCCTAAACGCTTTGATAGTGACGGGAAATCAACTTTTATCCCGCCAGGCCGGGTTTTAGACACGCCTGGCCGGGCCGGGTCGGATTTTAGGTACTAAGAACAAAAAAATAGAAAAGAACTTTAAAAATAAATGTGTGACGTCACACATGGCCTGACCCTCCCTCCCCCTGTCACAAACTGTCACACTTTCTTACACCCCCTCCCTCCCCCCTGGAGCGTGACGTACTTTATGGACGGCCCCTAAGGAATTTGTCAGATTAATAATTTTGCTATTAAAGCAATGAAATTCAAATTTCTAAAAAATGAGAATGGCCAAAGTGTCAATGACAGACAAAATGTGTATTCAGACACCTCTTGAGCAAGATCCTGGAGATATGCTATGAGCAACGTTTACTCTGATAAACAGTGAGAGCGCAAAAACTAAGAGTTAAACGGAGAGTTAAGAGATTTGTCGTGAATGAAAGGAGATCGGCTCAATGTCGATTGTTCTGGTTTCATTGAGAAAGCCAATGATCCCAAGTCTCCGGAGTTGAACCGGATGAATTGATAATCAATTGCGGAGAGCTATGCTGGAGAAATATCACATTCCGCAACAAAAATCAAGAGCGGTAAGAGAATTGATGAGCGCATTGGAGTTGATATAGGAAGATTTGCCTTTGGAATGCATCAACAGAGCCATCAAGAACTTTGCAAAGAGACTCAAAAGAAGATTTGGCACTGGTCATGAGCACATTGAACACACGTTGTTAAGCAATATCAAATTCATTTCACAACAGTTATTGTGAGGTCAGTGGCGTAGCCAGGAATTTTTCATGTTTTTTTGCCTGGCTGGATACCCTTTCTGAAACCAACCCAACAGTATTACAGTAAATAAAAAGGGAATAAAGTAACAAAGGGAATAAAGTAAGAAAAGCAATTGTTATTACAAGCAGTTGTTTTGTTTTTTCTTATTTAAGTGGATAAATAACATTTAAAAAACTTTTTCCCTAGGCCAAGCCAATGGGGGGGTTAACCCCCGTATCCTATCATAAGGGCGACTTCGAAAGGGCGACCATCAGAAGGGCGACCTCATAAGGGCGACTTTTCGAAAGAGCGCCGATCAAAAGGGCGCCGATCAAAAGGGCGACCGCACAAATGGGCGACCATCAAAAGGGCGACTTTTTAATGTTTTCAAAGGAAATATTCATAGTCATTCGAAAGAAGACAAGTACAACGTCGATTAGTACTTTCAATAAGTAAAAGCTTTTAATAAGTAAAATTATGTCATAGTGTCCATCGATTAGTAGGCTACTTAGAAATTTTCTAATAAGTCTAATGGTGTAATAGTGTTCAATGTTCAATAAAACTAATGTTGACTAAAACTAACTCTACTTAATGACACGAAAGTCTCTATAAAACGTCGATTAGTACTGTGAAATATAAGTAAAAAATAAAGCTATTCATGGAAACGAAAGTCTCTGCGGCCACTTGTTAAAAAGTGATTAGCGAGTCCAACATAGGCTACGAAAGTCTCCGCTCAAATGTTGAGGGTGATGTTATGAGCTATACCTCGGAGGTACTCCATGGTGCCTGTTTGCAAAATGATCTTTTGTGCGTACGCTTGTTTGCGTTTTTCTCTTTAATGTAGGCCGACCGTCTAGCATCTACCTATTTCGTTGAAGCAATGAGAACGTTCCGATATTTGCTTTCTCTTTCATGTAGGCCGACCATTCAGTACATACTGCGAAAGTTCATTGTTCGCCCTTTTGATGGTCGCCCATTTGTGCGGTCGCCCTTTTGATCGGCGCCCTTTTGATCGGCGCTCTTTCGAAAAGTCGCCATTATGAGGTCGCCCTTCTGATGGTCGCCCTTTCGGAGTCGCCCTTTTGATAGTGAACCGTTAACCCCCCCCCCCCCGAAACCCCCTTGTCTACGCCACTGTTTGAGAAATGACTTATGATACCACAATCTCTGGTTTGTTTTCGTTCAGTATCATTCGGTTTTTTTCGCTGATCCGCCTCAGACCTCAACACTATTCAGCCAGAGTCCATGTTTTTCTAAGGCATTGGATTCGCAGACCATGCACTTAATTTCCCTCTTGCATGCAGGTCACCGAACCCTCTGCAGTGTTTAAACACTTCGTAAAATATATATTGGTCATCTGCCTAAATTTGGTCATGTTACAAATTACATGCTGGAGGCTCTGCATTGGCTCGCTGTCCGTCAGCGCATCGAATACAGAATCTCTTCCCTGATATGCTCCAACTTACCTACTTGACCTTTGTCGGCCTGTGTCAAGTACTCGGACTGGTCGGTCCCTACGCTCGGCTGATAGGGAAGGGCTCTTGGTTCCGTTTGCTCGTACCTCCATCATGCGGAGTCGTGCTTTTTCTGTGGTTGGCTTGGTGGTATGGAATGCATGCCATCCCACTTGAGCTGCGCCTGTTCCCTATATCACTCTCTGGCACATTCTATAAGCTCTTAAAAACTGTTCTGTTTGGCCGTGCTGGAGTCGGGAGCGCCTCTGAGTAGTTTCCTTGAAGAAGCGCTATATAAATATTTGAATGAATGAATAGTTGGGCCTATATATACGCCACTGGATATACTAGCTGAATTTATTCAGGTCTAGCAGCAGAAATAGACAATTAAGCCGATATTGCCTTTTTAATATTATTTTCGTATACAGTTTATATATATATATATATAATATATATATCACGGCATAGCCTATAGGCAGCAGTGTAGCGGTGTGCCCTGTGCCATGTAGCTGGAGTGTTGCAGGTTCGAATCTATACCTCAAGCAACTGCGTATCTTCTTCTTCGGTCCAGCTCATAGTTACATGTCTGTGTGGAAGATAATGGAAAAGCGCCATGCATGCACTGCATGAGCTCTCACTCATCTCATAACTATAGGTGCACAAAAGTCATTATCATCTATAGATTGTATCGTATCTATAGATTTTCAAGCGCCGCTCGTATAATATATTTATATATAATTATATACATAGGCCTATATATAGATCGATCGTGTGAATTTCCAAACTGCATCGTTATATATTAGTAGGCCTATATTTGATGGCAGGTTGTTTGCAAGTCGATGCAGTCGATGTGAGAAGAGTTTCCGAAAGACCGATCTGGTGATGAAGATCGATCAGTTCATCTTCCACTTGGATTGCTTTACGTGCGACATCTGTGGTCGACAACTGATGTCTGGCGATAAGTATTCCATACAAAAGGACGACCACCGGAAGATTCTCTGCCAGGTGGACTACGAACTGGCCGCAGCCGCAGCCTCAGCCGCTGTAGCTGCTGCAGGCTCTGCAGCCGACGATCATCGAGTGATTGCTGGAGGGATGAGTGAAGAGACGACGGAGGACGACCAAGAGGAGGAGGAGGGAGAGGGGGACGGGGAGGAGGATGGGCCTACCTCTGCCACCCCTGCGCCCACCCCCACCGCCGGCGACACGAGCAGCACTTCAACGCAAAGCAGTGACAACGTCATCAACATCGATGACGTATCGACGAACAAAAACTCGGCAGAAATAAATGGTAGGCTAAATGAATTAAGACATGAATTAAGAATTCGCGTTCGTTTCAATCAATGTGTGTTGTTGTTGTTGTTATACTTACTTGTATACTGTCCTATTACAATATTATTATTGTCCATGCATCGTCTCTTGTGTGATCTAGTCTTCTAGACTTTGTATATATATATATATATATATACGATATATACAATGTCTGTCTTTATAGTCTCTTTAATGTATATGTATATGTGTGTGTATATATATATGTATATATGTATATATATATGTATATATATACATATATACATATATATATACACACACATATACATATGTATACGATATATATATGTCTGTCTTTATAGTCTCTTTTATAGTGTTGTATCTTCATCTCGTCGTCTCTTGTACCGGTCGTCTGTGATATATATATATATATATATATATAATATATATATATATATATCATCATCATCATCATCATCATCATCATCATCAACAACAATATCCTTAGGCTCAATGGCCTTAGGAGTCCGACGCCACTCTCTGTCTGAGTCTGTCTCACGTCATGTTGCCCAGCTTCAACCGGTCCGGTCAGCAGGTCCATACCATTAACATCTTGGAGCAGCTAGACCACCTTGCCTGAATGAAGAGAATATTGGGAGAGAGGCATGAAGGACAACCTTGTCAACCTGGGTCAATGCCCGTATGTGTCCCACGCTCTCCCCCGACTCTCTCCACCGGTCTGTCCTGACCAACCTGTGCATGTCTGCTTCACATCATGACACCTTGAAGCATTTGGGTCGCTCTGTCACTTGTGTCGTGGTTTTTGCGGATTTCAATCGTCTTGGTCTTTTACTGACAGCGTATCGCCACCCCTCTGGCAAACCTTCCTCCTTTTGTCCGGGCTTAGGACCGGCACAGGGACGTTGTTGGCTCCCTGTGGCGGAGGATGGATGCAGTTTAGCGTCGTGCCCAGGACCAGATATAATTTTATATATATATATATTATATACTGGCCGTCTATGCCTCTTGTCGTGCACTGATTATTCCATGACTTCGTCATTTGCACACACATATATAATATGTATATATATAATTATATAATATGTATATATATAATTATTTATATATATATATATTTAAATATATACTATGGGTTGCGTATACTGTATACGTATAGAGATGACATCATTTCTGGAACAATGGTATATTATACACATGTATATTATACAGTTACTATACGGTTTGTTGACGTTTTCAGGTGGTCGCAGTTCGGCGCACGTAGTTGGAGGACTGAGGTCGTTGGGTCAAGGGTGCGTAGGGATCGCCCCGAAGAGTTCTCGTTCATCCGGGTCCTTGACAGCAGCAGCAGCAGCGGCTTCTACGCGCCATCAGTCGAAGTCATCGTCTGGTGGTGATGCAAAGACGACGAGGGTTCGAACTGTGCTGAACGAGAAGCAGTTGCATATGCTGCGCACCTGCTACGGCGCCAATCCAAGACCGGATGCGCTGATGAAGGAGCAGCTCGTCGAGATGACTGGACTCAGCTCAAGGGTCATCCGGGTCTGGTTTCAGAACAAGCGATGCAAGGACAAGAAACGAGTCATGCTGATGAAACAGATACACCAGCATCATCAAGACACGGTAGGAAATATAGGAATAATAATGCCATTGCTTTTCAGCATCATACAATCACGAATCGTCATCAGATGATGATCAAAACCTGCGTGATTATGATCCATCTGTAATCATTGTATACTGTAATGTAATTGAATATTTAATCATTGTATACTGTAATGTAATTGAATATTTAATCATTTTATAGGCCTACTGCAATGCAATTGAATATCTAATCATTGTATACTGTAATTGGATATTTAATCATTGTATATAATATTTAATCATTGTATACTGTAATCTAATCGAATATTTAATCATTCTATATAATATTTAATCATTGTATACTGTAATGTAATTGAATGGAAATGCTTTCAAAAGGCGCTTCTGTCCATATCCGAAATGAAGCACTAGATGTCAATGGGTATATATATTCACCTGCAGTGCTTTATACGAGCGAATGATGGATGCTCCGAGCCGTTCATCGGTTCAAGGTTCGAGTTGCAGTGGCAGCACAAGTAGAGTTAACACCGTTTGGACAGTTCATTGATGCATTGAGGATGAGAGAAATTACTATACAGGCGATTACGAAAATGAATGCCATAAGAAGAAATTTAAAATACGTATGTACAATTTTACATGTATGTGGGGCGCGGTGGTGTAGTGGGTGTGTTTATTGCGCTGCAACCGAGAGTTGCAGGTTCGAATCCACCTCAAGCCGCTTCGTAAGGACCTTGAGCAAGTCCTTTACTCGCAATTGCTCATGTGCTCCGTTTCAGTGCATGAGTAGCAAAAAACTAAAACTTTTTACACTTTCAAATGACATACGGTAAGCATTATTAATGTTTGCTGCAAAACTTTTCTGCTTTCTGCAAGCAAAATCGTTCACGAACTTATTGGACACCCTATATTTAACGCATTTAAAGAGGCTCAACTTACAATGGCTTGAGACAATTCTCTGTTTGTGAACAGAAGGCTGTTCCAGAAGAAAATGAATGTGGACATCAGGAGGAGGACATAGGTGGAAACGAGGATTGAGATTGAATATAATTATAGTGAAGTAAAATAATGATGAAAAGGAGAAGAGAGGAGATAGTGAAGACAAGGGTGAAAATTAGACACAGACATACACACAGACATACACACAGACATACATACTGTAACATACACATGGAAAGCCGTCTGATAGGCGCAGCGACGACCAATTTTTATTTATCTCAATGTTTCCACGGGAGGGTCGGCTCAAATCATGAGAGATTTTGAGTCGATTTGTGAGATTATAATGGGTATACAGGCAGCAAAATACGTGCAAATCGGTAACCATAGCAACAATCGGTGTTATACAGGATAATGGCAGAAGGATAATAAGGAGGAAAAGGTAAATAAAGAGGAGGAGGAGGAGGAAGAGGAGAAGGCACGACCTATTGCACAAAGAGGAGTATAGGGCATGAAGCCGTGCATGACTGCAGTGCTTCAGATAAATCGAGAAGCGACTAAGAACGTTCGCTGCATCAGCATTAGCATCAGCAGCAGCGGCAGATTCTGGTTTCGCTGATGACGCGGAGCAAGATGGTATACGGAGGATAATGAAGAGATATTTACATGTATGGCTTCAGCCAATGGATTATGGCGGGAAACGGATTTCGCTGCTCCTCTCAATTCACAGATCGCAGACAAAACTCATCTGAGACTGAAATGCAGCAGATATCTAAGGAAGAGTGGAAGACTGCAGTCGGGTCATTATTGCAACATGCTGAAGCATTGTACCTTTCGCAATCATAAAGATGACATCATGTGTCATATGCTGCATAGAATACAAGAGTCTATTTCGATAGTCATTTATTATATTATTTATCCAATGAATTTTGTACTTCAGGACATTCAAGGGAAACGACAAAAGTTTTTGATTCTGTTAATCATGATGTTTTAATTTCTAAATTACATAATATTGGTATAAAGGATATTGCCCTTGATTGGTTTAGGAGCTATCTTGAAAATAGAATGCAACAGGTCTCGTGCAATGGTTCATTATCCAAAATCAATTTGATCAAATTTGGTGTCCCACAATAGTCTATTCTTGGACCTCTCCTTTTCTTACTTTTTATCAATGACCTTCCTAACGCCTCCCCTTTACTGCGCTTTGTTCTATTTGCTGACGATACTAACATTTTTGCCTCCCATAAATCTTATGAATTACTTTTTCAATTGATGAATCATGAGCTCTTACACGTTGTTGATTGGTTCCGGGTTAATAAGATATCCTTGAATCTGAATAAAACTAACTATATCTTATTTTGCTCTCATCGTAAATCAATTCCTGACATAGAATTAGCAATTTATATGGACAACTTCAGTATACCACAAGTAGCATCAACTAAATTTCTGGGTGTCCATGTGGACCAATTTCTAACTCAGAAGGTTCATATTGAAAACATCTCTAAAAAGATATCTAAAAGTGCTGGTATCTTGACCCGTATTGTTTATATGCTACCACCTCGAATTAGACTTGGCTTATATTACTCTATTATCCATCCGAGTATTTCATATTGCAATATTGTTTGGGTGCGCGGACGATTGATCACCGGACGGTTGATCACCGGACGATTGATCACTGCGGACGTTTAATCATCGACCGATTGATCACCGGACGATTGATCACCGGACGATTGATCACCGGTCTAGTGGTCATTGCAATTTATTAAATAAGGATGAAAGAGAAATGTCGTAATTACCGCTAGTAAAGATAAACATATATATAAAAAGATATGACACAGACTCAATCTACCACATAATGTATTAAATTTATAATGAAATTATAAGTGAAATGTGAAAATATACTGAAACGGCAGATAAATTAGGCAACAACACGCAAATAGCCAAAGTAAGAGCATTTGTTTATCCTTTTTACAAAACCCTTTTTATACAACAACAAGAACTCAGGGTTTTGGGTAGGCCTAAAGCATAAGACAAGCCAATCAGGCCTAATTTGACGTATCACTTTGATGGACTGCGATATGCCTTTAATCTTAGCCTTTAATCGTAATGAACAAAGACGTTTATTTGGAAGCGTACTTGATATACTGATGTGCTATTTGCTATGTGTAGACCTATTATTTAAGAATTAACAGAAGCCGACGATGTTTATCTTTAGCCTACTAGCGGTAATTACGACATTTCTTTTTCATCCTCAGTTAATAAATTGCAGTGACCACTAGATCGGTGATCAATCGTCCGGTGATCAATCGGTCGGAGATCAAACGTCCGCAGTGATCAATCGTCCGGTGATCAACCGCCCGGTGATCAATCGTCCTAGAACCATTGTTTGGGCTTCTAACTATACTTCTCGACTTACAAGACTAACCTCACTTCAAAATAGAAGTTAGAACCAGGGGCTTCTATCCCCCCTAAGCAACCGGGCGCAATCAATCTTCTTCCCCTCCTTTTCTGAACCGGCCTTCCTCTATGTATGCAATATAATGCAATCTAGCGCATGCCCTCCTCTAGTGTGGCAATGAAAATTTGTTTGGAGGGGGACAAACGAGCATCCAGCAGACGATCGCCGAAGCATGTGTAGCGTCAAGAAGGGACCTGGTATGGGGAGGGAATGTACCCCCCCATAAGAAATTTTTACGATTTCCGCATTGCAATTTCAGCATTTTAAGCTGTACTCTTAGCAAAATTACTCTACTGTTTCAGTGGAGGAATTGCTGCCAAAATTGGGCAGCCATATGTTTTGCGCCTCTGATCAGTGTGCGCTCGAGAGGCGTTACATAAATTTTTAGAGCACATTGCAATACAATAAAATACAATGTAGATTGTAGGTCCTACTTTGTAAGCCCACGTAATAATGAAGTTGTTTTACTAAATGTTCAAGGACCAAATTTGACTGTCTGAAATTTGAAAGATAACGTTGGAGAGAAGCCATTTAGCCTAGTTGTGCAAAATAGTTTTTGTATTAATATTATTTTTTTAAATTTTAATATGACTGTGTTATTTATTAAAATAGTAAAAACATAACTATAGGCCTAATCATGTAATAGGAAATTTTTATTATGGTATATTATAGCTGTTATAGCAGTTCATGTAATTCAAAAATGTAGATATAATAGTAGCCTAACTAAAAACTCAAAGTGTATAAAGTGTATACATTTTGCTAAAAACTATTAGGTAGTGTGGTTCACAGATACATGGTAAAAAATAAAGTTCAAGCTAAAAACCAGGGCGCCCTCCCAGTTTGTTAGACTTATCAATAGTATTATTGAGACAAAATTTCAGCTTCTTATTCCAACTGGAAGGCGGTGCTCAACGACTGTCTTACTTTGCATGGGCCATTGAAAAGACGTTAATTGTAGAAATAAATGTGTTGAGCATACAGTCCAATACAATTGTGCTTTATTTCAAGATAGACGATAAATTACTGTAACATGACAATATATGTGACACTTAAACAATTGGTGAGCTTGAAATATAAAATTTCAGTAGGTTTTAAATATGGAAATTGTCAAAAAATGTCAAAAACATCGTTAAATCCACGAATGTCTATTGTTCTCGTTTTATGACTCCAAACATACGATGACGTTTACACTGTAGAAGGCTTTGCAAGCACAGTGTCAACAGCATATTTCTTTGTTGATTGAGTGGGGACAGCTTTTCTATTTGCCTCAACCACTTGGAGAAAATACTGCTTTCTTCTTCATCAGTGTCATATGAGTCAGTTTAATTCCTCGAACAACTTCACACTTAATTCTCTCAGCCATGTCGTTTACTACTCTCAATTGCTGACTTCAGCCTCTACCCTGCTGATAATCATCATCGTCAGGATATTTCACTGGTGTAAGTATAAAAAGGAATCACCAAATTTCAGGCGTGGCAGTAATGTCAGTGTTCACTGGGTTGCAAACTCGCCCAGGCAATCCCCCTCCTTCTGTATCGCAGCACTATACTGTCAACATCCTTTCACTAGGATTTGCAGTCATTTCGTAAAAAATCTTAAACAGCTGTTAAGTAGCTAGCACTGACTGTAATAAGTATGAGAGTGCAACAGAATCTATTTCAAGATCATCTACATGACAAGGGTTGAGGTCTTTGATCAAGCTAAAAGGCATCAAGATTTCTTGCTAATAACTACATGGTAATATTTTGATGTCGTTGAGCACCGCCTTCCAGTTGGACTGGGAAGCTGAAATTTGGTCTCAATAATACTATTGACAGGTCTAACACACTGAGAGGGCGCCTTGGTATCTAGCTTGAATTTTATTTTTTTGGACCACCCTACTATTAGGCCTACCATTTTGTCCAAATTTATATGGAAGCGAAGTGTATTCTGGGGGGATCTTCCTCCTAGTGATGCCTAGATTGAACGCTGCCTTCCATGTCCGAACTTCCCTCCCAAACGACGTGAATTTTGGCTGTCTTCTGATTCCCCCCCTATTTTTCACTGGGCGCAAGCTGCGCCCGCCATGTATAGGGATAGAAGCCCCTGGTTAGAACTGCTAAAATTATAGTATGGGGCTCTCCCGCCGTTCTCATTCACATCTTCGTTTATCTAAATTAAGAATAGGCCTACTTGCCATCGATCAGATAAGAGTCATGCAAACGTCCGAACTTATGTTCAAACATATGCATAATCTTTTGCCTCATGCCTTTGCTGATTTCTTTACCTTAACCTCTGATTTAGTTCCCTATAACTTCAGATCCTCACTTAATTATAGAAAGATCATCACTAGAGCAAATACTCGTATGTTCTCAATTAAAATGCGGGTCCTAGGACCTGGTCACCTGGAACAACTTACCCTTGTTTATTCGGAATTCCCTCTGCTTCACCTTGTTTAAACGTAAACTTAAAAGTCATTTACTTTACTACACCGTGATTAAAAAAAACCAAGCCAAACTGTTTTTCATATATCTTGCTAATAAACTGAAATTTCGGCATATGAAGTTGAAAGATTCATATATTTTTATCCGTTCAACTTTATCTCATGAAATTTTGGAATCATATTCTTGGTCCAATTCTCTAAATATTTGGAAAATTTTTAGCGTGATATGTGATCAAGCATTGGAGATATATGAAAAACAGTTTGGCTTAGTTTTTTTAAAATCACGGTGTATGTCTCCTGTTAAAACTATCGAACACCATCTATGTTACTGCCTATATTCATGGGCGCCCGCACATAGAGGCAAGGGGGGGCACTTGCCCCCCCTGGAAAATCGAAACCTATTTTTCTAACTACTACTTTTGGGGTCTAAGAAATTTCTTCCCATTGAAATACTAATGTTACGAATTATACACTTCAGTGAAAGTCAGAAATTTCAGTAATAAAATCTCTTTAGAAATAAAGAAGCTCTTAATTTTCTGCCTTGCATTTTTTCAAGCTCTTGCTGAAAACGGTAACAATGACTTTTAACCCTTCCGTGGGTGCCCATACAAATATTATTCCTACCGATTATGGCCTGCTTGTCTGGAATCTGGCTGTAGGCTAATGCAATTTTTCACAACTACGCAAAAATTAATTATCAATAAATTACACTAATGTAAAAATTTGAAATTTGTCAACAGCCCATTGAAATTAAGTAATGAAGATCTACATATTCACCAGCGTTAGGCCTATATATGGAATCAAGTCTGCTTTAAGTCAGGCTGCATTTTGTCCATTTTGCATGCTGCCAGCTAGTACAGAATTTAGGTATAGGTCAAGCTGTAGAGAAACTTGGATAATTGACTCTGGTTATCACGCCTCGAGATTTTCTTCCAGAACCAACTCCAGAAAACTCCTCTGTACCCCATTCTTCTGATCCTCGGGATCTGTCACCTTCCTAAACGACACCTGCATTAACAACTAACCCTCTGGATCCAGGACTCGGACCTCTTTCGTGACTGCCCTTTGAATAGCCTGGTGACTCGATGCAGCGCTTCTGAATAAGCTGGTGCCTTACAATTGACTTTGGAGTGGCACTTTAGAAGTTTAGAAATTACGATTAAAATATAGCAGTAACTTGATGGAGCACTTGCCGCTTTAAAACTGATACCTGTTTTTCGTTCATTTATTCATTCAATCTTTATATAGCGCACCTTCAGAAACCTACTTTTTAACATTCTACTTTTGATTTTTAATAAATTTCTTCGCTCTAAGAAAACTATTCATATTGAAAATGATAGGCCTACACAAAATGAAACTGAGAAATATGCATTAAGAAACCTCTTTGAAAAATACCCATATTCTCACTTTCCAGCTTTGCAATTTTTGACCTCTTGCGACTAGGAAATTTAACCGTGACCAACTTAAAAATTTTTGCCCCCCCTTGCAAAAATTTCTGCGGGCGCCCATGCCTATATTCTTTTATTTTTAACGACTTTTCTAAATTGGCACACTTAAGACGTTTTCCCAGGATGTAGTTAATTAGTTAAGATAAAATTAATCTTTAATACTCTATAATTTGCATAACCTGTTGCTGTTTATTTGAACTTGTATTTGGGAGACCCTGACAGTGGGACATTAGTCCCTTAAGGTTTCTCTCCTTTTGCTTTTTGTTAGTTTCTATATCCGTTATTATGTAATAGCCTAAAGATGTTTTGTCAACTGTCACTCTGAGCAATAAAAACTGTGGTTATGGTTATGCATTAAATGTATATCACGGCCAATATCCATAATTTTCTCCGGGAACACCATTAGGATACCCATAGAGTTCTGCCAAGGGCCTGGCAAGTAACTATATATATAGTAATGGAGAAGTGGATCTGGTATTTTCTTTGCCAAAGAATGGGCTATGTTGATGAAGTAGCTATTGGAGCAATTGCCATTTCTTCGGATCTTTAACATTGTCTCCGTTATTTTTTAACGATTTGATTTGTGCCTCTCCATTCTCCAATTGCATTATGGAGCGAATGAGTTACCAAGTCTTCATTATAATAGGTCGTCTTTATATATGTATTTGCAGAATTCGGATGCATAGTAATTTTTCTGCTTCGACTCTAATATAGCCTTAAATTTATTCATGTATAGGCCTATACAGTAAATTTATTTTTATTATGAGCATTTGGATTTTTTATATGTTTTAATACAACGAAGCTTTCTTCTTGCCTGATTTGGGGAGCCCAGCAGTCATTCAGGGCTGCTTAAACTTAGGCCCCATATAGCGTTACTTTTTTAGACACTTTCGGGAACGCCTGATCTTATGCGTTTTATATGTTTCAATAAACAGTTATGAATATTTTATATCATCTCCATTATTGCATGCAGTCATGTCATGACATTATCCCAATTACTATAAGCAAGTATAGGGTTTTAATTGTTCTGATCTTTCCTCAGTGATTATGCGATTGTAATAATAATTCGGGAAACTTCTCTTGTATTACCAATAATTGTAAAGCGTACGAATACTGGCAGATGATCAGACAAGTGAGCGATGATAATGGACGAATCAATCAGACTCAAACTTCAAGATGAGTTAGCGACTGACTTCAAGATGAGTTAGCGACTGACTTCAAGATGAGTTAGCGACTGACTTCAAGATGAGTTAGCGACTGACTTCAAGATGAGATAGCGACTGACTTCAAGATGAGTTAGCGACTGACTTCAAGATGAGTTAGCGACTGACTTCAAGATGAGTTAGCGACTGACTTCAAGATGAGTTAGCGACTGACTTCAAGATGTGTTAGCGACTGACTTCAAGATGAGTTAGCGACTGACTTCAAGATGTGTTAGCGACTGACTTCAAGATGTGTTAGCGACTGACTTCAACATTTTGGCGGAGAAGCAGTTCCAGCTATTTCTATAATTATAGGCCAATAATACAGGGAACGTCTTTCTGCTGATGAGAAGTTGAGAATTACGTGGGTAAAGCGTGTGCTTTGGCTTCTTAAGAACAAAAAAGGTGCAATAGGTCATGTTATGACATGAAATCTTACCATAGTTGTAATAATAATAATAATAATAAATTAAATAATAATAATAATAATAATAATAATAATAATAATAATAATAGCGCTTCAATAATAACAATAATAACAGCGCTTCAACTCGGTGGCCTTTCGAGGCACTTTAGCTGACCTGGTTCCTGAGAAGATATAACACTAGCCACTACTTCCCTAGTTTTTTGTACTTTCTGTTACTGTTGTTGTTTGTTGAAGACATTAAAAGGAATAATAATAATAATAATAATAATAAATAATAATAATAATAATAGTTACAATATGATTTTTAAATCTATAGGTCTATAGCAGCGGTTCTCAACCTTTTTTGTGCGGCGACCCCTTGGTAGCATTTCGAAAGTTGTGACGGCCCCCAACATTAAAATTGATCGAGTAACCCCTCACTTTTTGTTACCATTGTTCATTTTTATGCATTTTCATTTCACAATTTGAAGAACTGCTTTTGGCAGTTGTATGAGGTTACCTGGCACTTACGATTCAGAGAGCTACCTATTCGATAGTTTGAAGTTCAATTTTCATGAGTCTATTCAACAAGAGGGAGGGGTTGTGAGTGCTTCTCCCCATTTGCGAAATTGTTTAGATTTCACAGTGCAATGGCATCATTTAAAGCTGCCATTCTGACAAAATTGCTCACCATCTTGAGCGCTGATAGTTGTTGTTTAAGGTGTCAAAAGTGCCCCTCGCATTATTTAATTTTTTGGAATTTCCACGCTGTAATGGTAACATTTTATGTTGTCATCTCGAAAATAATTTCTCATTATTAGCCTACATTGCGGAAAGACATGGTTTGGGACTTTAATAAATTCCTCTCTTCATTGTTTAGGCTAACGTTTTTGAATTTCCACTTTGCAATGGTAGCAATTTAAGCTGTCAGCTTTCCAATTGCTCATTGCTCATTTTTCAATGCTGATAGTCAAGATTTAAGACTTCAAAGTGTCGCCTCCCAATTGTTTAGGCCTACAATATTTTGGATTTGCATAATGTAACTGTTTCATATTAAGCTGTCATCTTAACAAAGTTTCTCATGATTTCAGTGCTCAGATACGCTATTTCAGACTTCAATAAAATTAATGTTCCCGACCCATTGTTTGAAATTTGTTTTCATTTGCAAACGGTAATGATGACATTTTAAGCTGGCAACCTAATAAAATTGCTCGTAATGGATGACGCTTTATAAATTTATAATGATATTAATGAAATAAATATGAAAAAGTATGAAATATTGGAAGAAATAAGCAGCTTGGTGACCTGGTCTCCATCACTAATTTCGAGAGGATCGTTCACTGTCAACTCAAGTCTTCACCCCTGTATTGACCTCACTATATATATAGTTGACAGCATTGATTCTTTGAGCAAACCGAATAAAATAATATTGTTTATTTTTTTAGAATTTAGATGTATGGAAAAAGAGGAATATATATTTGAAAACTAAAACGGAAAATATTAAATTCACTGCCGTAATCTAACGAATGACTCATAGGCGTAGCAATAGTAGCCTATAAGCAAAAATTTATTTTAAAATGTTATAGTATAATAGGTGGCGTTGAAATTTCTATTACATAGGCCTAATTATGATATTTAAAAAATTTCTGACGGGCCCAGGCGACCCCTGGCAAATCGTCAGGCGACCCCCGTGGGGGTCGCGACCCACAGGTTGAGAACCGCTGGTCTATAGCCTAGCATGCAGTCTATAATGTTTTGTCGGTGAAAATGCATGCGCAACGTTCAAAGCTCAGGTTTTTAAACGGCTGCAATTTTAAAAATCAATTTTTTCTCTCGTATAGGCCTACGTAGTTTTTGTGTTTCGAGCAAAATTTTTACAGATGCGTAGTGAAGGAAGGGAGGTGTTATATAAGTTGAGTATGTGCCATGTGGGCTTATATTTTATTGTTCACGTTCACTTTTTATATAGAAAAGTAGGCCAAATTGGCCAATAGATGAACAACAGGTGAAAAGTGGATGGCCGGGCGAAGGCATGCACCAGAGGCACGGTTACCGAGCAAACAGTAAATTGCCGAAAACTTCACTGAAGTACAGCACAGTTTAGAGTACCAGTAACGTATACATTAGGGTTCTTATTATGCGTTTAGCTGCACTCTCCGGACCGTTCTTTTTAGCCCTGCATGCATTGGAGCTGCAGGGTATACTATATAGCGAGCGCATATAAATT